>JAWQEG010002612.1:0-15000 GCA_033782935.1 Petrolisthes cinctipes | reverse complement strand
CGTTCACACACTGTCCGATGTGAACACAGACAAAAACGAGGGTTTGCTCGCTCGCTCACCTCTGGTGGTTCACTTTTGCCAAGGGTTTGTCGCAGACAGTGTTGGAAGGGGCCTCACAGTCTATTTTTATGCCTTCACAAGACTTACTATGTTTGCTTCTCTTCGTAGGCACTTTTAACATCATAATATCTCCTCATGGACTTTCCTTTTTTATCTTTGAACACATTGTTTAATAATACACAGCGGAATGTTTCTCTTGTTGTGTGTCATGCGACCCATTTTGTGAAACACTACTTGATTCTATTATTGTCACTGCCAGGTTCTGACTACCTAAACGACCATTTCGACAGCTACATAAATGCGTACGACAAGCTTTGACCGCAAAAAAGGAAAGTTTGCCAAGTAAACCTTATGACAACAGATGTGGCACAACTTCATATTTTTTACGTATTTGATTCCATGAACCATGTGAATAAACAAAATTCACATTGCTATTACAACCAAATATAGTTTTACGAATGGCCATTCCATTATTGAAGATAGTATTTATCTGGCAAATTCTCTTTGTATTTGTTACCATGCAGATCAATCGACTCGAAGTCATGCACCATGTTTCGGGGTTCACTCATCAGAGAAAAGGAGATGAAAATAATAGTCTGCAGGTTTCCTGTGTCGCATGCTTAAATGTCATGTAGTAGAAAGGAAGTGGCTTCCTACATCATTTACATTTCCTCTGATACATCAGTCAAACCTTCAGCTCGAGTATAACCATTAGGATTATTGGTGAAAGATTAATCGATTAATTTCGGTAATACTATTGTGAAATTTGTGATTAATAATAATGATCTAGTAGGCAACTCATATATCCAAGAATGCGACGTTGCTACATCATAGGGTTGGCCAGAGGATGGTGGTGAAGAACTCCTGTCCGCAATAGTATATACGATATAATATTATAAAACCAAAAAACTATCACGCAAGTGGTTCTCGATAATATCCCAAACGATTGCTTTCCACAACAGCAGTCATGAGTGGTGCTAGAAAGACTCGTGTGAGAAGTGCACCAACAGTGTATTTTTTCTTTTATCGTGAGTTCAGCCAGATGCAAAGTTTTATATCGTCTGTCCTTGAAGGTTGAATGGTCTAACGAGGAGAGAGGAAGTAATTAAAATGCGATCGAGGAAACGCTGGTATAATCTGTGCTGGTTCTTGAATGGCTTCTTGTTTACTTTGTTTGTTTGTGTGTCACCAGGTGGATAGCTTATGGGTGAGCGTGACATTAGATAAAGTTCATGGTCTTGCCGGTGAGTGACCAGGAGCCCCGGGGTGGACAATAGGTATAATGGCATCAGAGAGGAAGGGAAAGGTCACCACCATCCACAACCATACACACCGGGCCTCAGTTAGTCAGTCAGTCAGTCAGCCCAGGATCTGTCGCCTGGATCATGAGTCAGTCAAGCTTCAGGGTCGTAGATATTTTTAGTGTTAGAATCCAGTCAGACGAAATGAGTTTTAATAAAAGCTTTACATAAAGTTACAAACCCCTATATATACTCATGTACAGTCCCCGACAATAGCGACGCCCCTCGCCTTGAGGTACACTGAACCAAAAGCACAAGCTTTTGTTTCCATACTATGATCATTTTCATATAATTCATTTAAAACCAACTGTGCCTCCTCTCACCTCCTCTTCCCCCACACTGAAGTAGTGGCTGCAGGTTTCGTATGGGTCAAGGAGAGGGTCGTCGCTATTGTCGGGGACTGTACACATTCTTGAGTCGACCTAAGTGATCAGGGATACCATAAGCCAATGCAATCGATGTTTCTTTACCCAATTATTACCTCATCTATTCTAAGCTAATCTAATCTAATCTAATGTAACCTAGCCTAACCCAATCAAAGTTATGCTACCCCGCAAATATTACCATGCCACAGTCAAGTTTTATTATCTATCTCATTTTGTCTGTGTGTCTGTCTGTCTGTCTGTTCCCCCCATGGAGCTGAGAACTGGACCCAACGGACGCCACCGGAAGGAAGAGCTGGCCGCCTTCGTCTTCCCCATGCAAATTACTGCAGATGTTCCTTGTCGGTATTTATAGGACTGACCTTTGCCGCTAGTTGGGGGGCGGGGCGGGGTACTGATGATGAGGTTGGTGAGTGGGACGGTCAGGGATACACACACACACACATACACACACACACACCTGCTGGTCGGCTCACCCAGTCTTTAGATAAACTTCAATGGTTAGTCAGTGTACAACAGAAATAGGACTGAGCTAGGCCAGAAAGACCTTGTAATCACCAAAGAGAAGGAGATAGGGTGGAAGGACAGCAAGCACAAATGAATCAAGAAGGAAAGGAGGGACAGTGGAAGAGAGGAAAGGAAATGAGTCAAGTCCAAAGAGGCCTCAACCTTCATAAAGTATTGCCTACAACATTACAGGCTATATAGTAGTATGGTACCCTCCTTTGGGGTGGTCAGGTAGACTTACAATCAAAAGTTCTGCATCAGGTGAATGTATGAAAGTTAGACATATGATTGAATCTTACGAGCCAATTTTACAGAGACCAGCAGCTATAGTTTCGTGGTTTAGCATCTTTATTCGTTGTCCTTTCATTCGATTGTGTAGGAGGGCTTCTTTAATTAATTACTTTTAGACCATCACCACACCACAGAATATTTCACCACACACCAACACAAATGCTCCACCACACACCACACCACAAATGCTTCACCACACACTACACCACAAATATTTCACCACACACCACCACAAATGCTCCACCACACAACACACCAACCACACACCACCACCAATGCTCCACCATGCACCACCACCAATGCTCCACCACACACCACCACCAATGCTCCACCACACACCACCACAAATGCTCCACCACCACAACACACCAACCACACACCGCTACAGACAGGAACCCTAACCAGCTGGGACATTATCAAACTATCTTGAGTGATGACTTCAATTACCACTCGGTATTGTTAACTGACCACCAAACAGACCAACTATTACTCCCTCCCCAATTACCAATTACCTATTACTCTTTCCCAATTACCGATTACCTATTGGACCACAAGACTAGACAATACCGGTTAACCATCTTGTCCGGTCGTTACAAGGCAATTAATTACTCTTAGACCTTTTGCTGCGATTCTCTGATTGGGGTTCTCTGATGGGGCCTGATTGGATCTTCTTCTGATTAGTTTTATTGAGGAACGAGACCAGGCTAACCAAACCATATCTCCCCGAGCGGTGATTAATTGATTGAGTGTATATATATTTTTTTTTACCCTCCAAAGAGTATCATCGACCAACAGACAGACAGTGATAAGTGAATTAATTAATGGCTCTTACACCACTCCTGTACCTAAGCATCGTTTATCCTGGACGAGGCAAGAAAGTTGTCGTGTCTTACAGTCTTAGTGCAGGGAATACTATCAGAACAGACAATACGTACAGTCGGCCTCAGGAATTCGCATACAACTAGAAAATTTAGTATATTAATTTCCTAACACAAAACTTTTCTAGTAATGTAATCTGTCTAATACTTGAATCAGTCAGCAGAACAATGCCTATAGTATGTGCAGAAAACAAACCCATTTTAACCAATGCCCTGTGTACGAATTCTTGAGGCCGACTGTACATGAATATTGAGGGGGGAGGGGGAGGATTTTTGGTTTGGGTGTGAGTGGTAATTGTTTTAGAGGTGAGTAAGTGTTTTGTGGGTGAGTGAATGGTTTGTGGGTGAGTGAATGGTTTGTGGGTGAGTGGTTGTTGTTTGGGTGTGAGTGGTTGTGGTTTGGATGTGAGTGGTTTGGGGGTGAGTGTTTTGTGAGTGAGTGAGTGAGTGTTTTGTGAGTGAGTGAGTGGATTGAATTGAGTGAGTGGTAGAATTGACGAGTTTCTATATTTTTAATTTATGTTGATTATATTTTAATTTTATTTTTGTATATTTTTTGTTTATATATTTTTTATCTATATATTTTTAGTGACCTTGTTTCTGGGTCACTCGGATCACCCAATAACAATTTTCTTCATGTTCTCCAATTAGTTTTTCAGACCATTAGGAAGATCATAAAATAGGAGACATATTTTCACGACTTACTTTACGACTTCCATCCTCCCCCTCCTTCCCCTCCTCACCCCTTCACCCCCTCCGTTTAATGGGAGCACCCCTATATATATACTCCCCCCATCCTTATACTTTTCCTTATACTTCCTCCACCTTATACTTCCTCCACCACATACTTCTTCCACCTTATACCTCCTCCACCTTATACTTCTTCCACCTTATACTTCCTCCACCATATACTTCCTCCACCATATACTTCCTCCACCTTATACTTCCTCCACCTTATACTTCCTCCACCTTATACCTCTTCCACCATATACTTCCTCCACCTTATACTTCCTCCACCTTATACCTCTTCCACCTTATACCTCCTCCACCATATACTTCTTCCACCTTATATTTCCTCCACCTTATATTTCCTCCACCTTATACCTCTTCCACCATACCCCTATTAGGCCATCGGTTATTATACTAAAAAAAAAGAAGAAGAAGAGGAAGAATAAGAAAAAGAAAAAGAAGAAGAAGTATAAGAAAAAGGGAAAAGAAAAACCAGCAGCTCTAAGACATTGTGTGAATTACCAGAACAAAATAATAATAAAAATAAAAATCAGGTCGGGAAACTATTGTCAAGTTAATAATATATCCTTCCTCCTCCCGTAATCCATCTATCAACTAAACATCCAAGAGAGTGAGGTGTCCTACATTACGGGTTCTTGGGTGAGACAATTAAGTGACGAAGACAGGTGGAGCAGGTGGGACAGTATAGTGACGAGGAGACAGGTGGAACAGGTGGAGCAGGTAAGACAGTGCAGTGACAACGAGACAAGTGGAGAAGGTGTGACAGTACAGTGACGGGACAGGTGGGACAGGTGGAGGAGGTGAGACAGAACTCGTTACTATTGTTTTACTCGGCATGTCGTACAAGTTTTCGATCGATTCCCTTTGACACCTTGGAGATGAACAGGGTGATAACTGATGGAGGTGATGGACAGGGGAAGTGAAGGAGGGGGGTAGGAGGGGGGCATGGAGAGGTAATGGAAAGAGGCAGGTGAGGGGCAGGGGAAGGTGAGGGTAAGGTAAGGAGGGGGGGTTGGCATGGAGAGGTAATGGGAAGGGTTAGGTGAAGGTTAGGGTAAGGTGAGGGGTAGGGAAGGTGATGGTAAGGGTTAGGTGGGGATGAGGGGAATGGGAAGGTGATGGGAAGGTGGAAGTGAGGGGAAAGGGAAGGTGATGGGAAGGTGGAAGTGAGGGGCAGGGTAAGGTGAGGGGAAGGAAGGGGTGATGGGCAGGGGAAAGTGAGGGGGAAAAGGAAGGTGATGGGTAGGGGGAAGTGAGAGGAAGAGGGGTGTGAAGGGAAGGATAAGGTGATGTGCAAGGGGAAGTGAGGGGAAGGGAAAGTAAAGCACTGTGGAGGGATATATATAAAGGGAGAGACAGACAGGTATTGAGACATAAACAGAGAGAGAGAGAGAGAGAGAGAGAGAGAGAGAGAGAGAGAGAGAGAGTCCCATTTCCTGAGTGTTGTTCCATCAGTACATTCTTGACTTCCTCCGTGATGGAAGGTTCTCTCATTACGGCATAGCTATTTTCTCTCTCTCTCTCTCTCTCTCTCTCTCTCTCTCTCTCTCACTCTCTCTCTCTCTCTCTCTCTCTCTCTCTCTCTCTCTCTCTCTCTCTCTCTCCACACACACACACACACACACACACACACACACACTTTACAGCCACAATAATATCCTAGCTTCTATATCTTATCAAAAAATAATACAGAGATGCTTAAGCGCAAGGGTAGGAAAAGAGTGTGTGTGGCAGAGACCGAATAAAATAAGACATGTTGTGAGGCAGGGACAAAGTAAGAGAGAGTGTGAAGACAGATGAAGGATAAATTTAAGGTAAGTGGGACAGTGAAAAAGGGGGAATGAGTGTGTTGGGAGAGGAGTGAGTATCTAGGAAAAGGGGAAGGAAATCTGTGTAGAGAAAGAGGCATGGAAAAGAAAGGATGTTTAATTAAGGGACAGGGACGGGATTAATTAAGGTGCTGCTTTACGTCGGGCATGCAGGGTGAATGAAGGTGTGGGACAGCTGCAATTTTTGAGTGTTTGAGGGGGACTAGTGAGGAAAATATTGACCCTCTCCCTTTTCCCAGTTTTGTGGGGGCTAGTGAGGAAAATATTGACCCTCCCTTTTCCTTTTTTTTTTTCTTTTTTTTTTTTTTTTTTATCCCTTCTGTGGTGTGTGTGGGATATTTTTTGACTCTTTCTTTCATTCTGAGCCGACTCGGTGTACAGAACCTCGCCATTTACCACGAATTCTCAGGCGGTAGGTACTCGTTCTCGCACTGCTGGCTTCCCATGCACATCCAACCATTTTGTGCTTCTTTCTCTCGCTCAGGTTGGCCATTAAAATACAGGCGAGAAATACTTTTGGGCTGTTACTGTGCTTGCTCTCGAGTCTGGCCCTGCGTGTGAACAAACAGTCACCACCATGCATGCACAGACCCACATACACTGATCCTTCTTTTTTTTTTTTTTTTTTTTTTTCTTTTCTTTTTTTTTTTTTTTTTTTTCTTCTTCTCGCCAAGGACGCTGAGGCTATAAAAGGAGAAAATCGATCGATGCTGTTTTTTATATCATTGACTTTGGAAGCTGGGAAGTAAATTTTAAACGATAAAAAGCTAGGTTTTGAACTGAGATATATAGACATATAAAAGACACTTTCTATACAGGAACCTGAATTTAATCGTGGTAGGATTCTATGTTTCTTTCTGTAAATCGTTTTCACAGTTGCAAGAATTTAGTAACTGAGAGATTCTGATAATTCTTTTTCTTCGATTCACCAAGATAGTAAAAAAAATATCTTGTTTTTTTGGTCCATTTGAGACGAGAAACTCCAAATCGAATATATATAAAAAAGATGCTGTCCACGCAGAAACTCCCAAAACATGCAGAAAAAACTAATGCAAGCTTGATTACATACGAATATCTCACTTTACTCTAACACATAATTAATCCACCGAAGTAATAATATCATTAAGTTAAAATTATCTCATTCCATCATCCACATACATCCCCATCAGGCACCAACATCCATAAAATATTACCGCCACCTTCCTCCTACGTTCAAGAAAACATGAAATTGCTGTAAAAAAAATGAAGTGCAAAGTCTAACCTTATGGGACTAATGCATGCTATACTATTTTCAGACGTATGTAGCCTACTCACCAGCAGATGTCCAGTATATATTATAAACAAAATGCCAATCTTTAGGCACCCTGGATTAAGGGGATAGTATATTTTTGTTCATTGGAGTGTCGTTATTCCTCCAAAATATGCCAGGAAACAAGACCAGCAGATGAACAAACATAATGGTGTCCTGTTGCCTGGAATAATAGTTTGGATGAATTAGTAGCTCCAGATTTACCAACACTGTACTAGTACCTCCTTAATTAATATATACTTGGTTAGCGATCTTCCAACTACAAAGATATCCATCCACCCCAAACCTCAAATCGTTATAAGTAAAGTGTTGAGGAGGCCAGGGTCCCAACACACACACACCACCACCACTAACCAACCAACCTACCTCCCTGCTGGGTTACACTTCTCCTCACCGACTTGTTGACTTAATGAGGAGTCACTGAGTCCACTACTCTGCTCTGAATCCTTTTCCCTGGTAAACGAGAACTTGACAGTCCTAACAGTGGGGGCCGTGGAGAGCTCGGTTTTATTTTTACTATTTAATCTTCACTATTTTATACCTTTTTTTTTACGATTCAATTTATTATTTTATTTTTTTATTTTTTATTTTTTTATTTTTTAGCCTGCATTTGCCTCTCGTTCTGTACACACCATTTTTTCTGCATTGCTGTTACAGACCCACACCAAACAGCTTGTGGCAGTAGTGACTATTCAAATAATTATACTGTATATATATTTATAGTATTTGGTTATTCGCTTGTTAATGGTAAAAGAAGGCAAGATACTGACTGCATCGTCGATTTTGTTGTTGTCAAGCTGGGTATCTGATAGAATTACCAACCCTTTAGCACGCCAACCCACCAATCCATCCACTAAGCCACCATGAGTGAATGAGTGAGTGAGTGAGTGAGTGAGGGAGGAAATGAGTAAGTAAATGAGTGTGTTAATAAATATATGAGCTAGTGTGTGTGTGTGTGTGTGTGTGTGTGTGTGTGTGTGTGTGTGTGTGTGTGTGTGTGTGTGTGTGTAAGTGAGTGAGTAAATTAGCGAGTGAGTGAATAAGTGAGTGAGTGAGTGAGTGAGTGAGTGACTGTATGTGTGTATGTGTGTGTATAGGTGAGTGAGTAAATTAATGAGTGAGTGAGTAGGTGATAGAGTGAATAAAGGAGTGAGTGAGTGTTTGTGTATGTGTGTAAGTGAATGAGTAAATTAATGAGTGAGTGAGTACGTGATAGAGTGAATAAGTGAGTGAGTGAGTGAGTGCATGTATGTGTGTAAGTGAGTGAGTAAATTAATGAGTGAGTGAGTAGGTGATAGAGTGAATAAATGAGTGAGAGAGTAGGTGATAGAGTGAATAAATGAGTGAGTGAGTAGGTGAGAGTGAATAAATGCGTGAGTAAGTAAATAAATGAGTGAGTGAGTAGGTGATAGAGTGAATAAATGAGTGAGTGATAAAGTAAATTAATGAGTGAGTGAGTAGGTGATAGAGTGAATAAATGAGTGAGTGAGTGAGAGAGTGAGAGAGGGAATAAATGAGGGAGTGAGTGAGTAGGTGATAGAGTGAATATAGTGAGGGTGAGTGAGAGAGTGAGTGAGTGAGTGAGAGAGTGAGTGAGTGAGTGAGTGAGTGAGAGAGTGAGAGAGGGAGGGAGGGAGGGACGTGACGACCGTTGCTGGCTCATTGTTGTGGGTAACCCTTGAGCTCAACGCCCTGATTCCTCTCACTATTGTTGACGTTAGCTACCTTCCTTCCTCCCTCCCTGTCTGCCTCCCTGCCTTCCTTCCTCCCTCCCTGCCTCCCTCCCTGCCTTCCTTCCTCCCTCCCTGTCTGCCTCCCTGTCCTGTTTACCTGCCTCCCTGCACTTCCCTCTTGCTTGCCTCCCTCCCTGCCTCCCTCCACTTCCCTCTTGGCTGCCTGCCTCCCTGCCTGCTGCCTCCCTCCACTTCCCTCTTGCTTGCCTCCCTGCCTCCCTGCCTCCCTCTTGCTTGCCTCCCTGCCTCCCTGCTGCCTCCCTCCCTGCCTCCCTGCTGCCTCCCTCCCTGCCTTCCTGCCTCCCTGCTGCCTCCCTCCTGCCTCCCTCTTGCTTGCCTGCCTCCCTGCCTCCCTGCTGCCTCCCTCCCTGCCTCCCTCCACTTCCCTGCCTCCCTGCCTCCACGTTCCCTCTTGCTTGCCTGCCTCCCTGCCTGTCTACCTGCCTCCCTGCCTGCCTCAACTTCCCTCTTGCTTGCCTGCCTGTATGTCTCCCTGCCTCCCTGCACTTCCCTCTTGCTTGCCTGCCTGTCTGCCTCCCTGCACTTCCTCTTGCTTGCCAACTTGCCTGCCTTCCCTCCCTCCCCTCCATTTCCCTCTTGCTTGCCAGCCTGCCTGTCATTCCCTTCCTTTTTCATCCTGTTTTCCTGTCTGCCTTCCTCCCTGCTGCCTCCCTTCTTTCCTCCTTCTTCCCTGCCTGACTACCTGCCTGTCATTCTCTTCCCTCTTGCCTTCCTCCCTGCCTCCCTGTTTACTATCCTCTTCTCCTGCCTATCCTACCTGCATGTCATCCCTTTTCCTTCCCTGCCTACCCTACTACTTCTTTCCTTTTGCCCTTACCTACTCTTTTACTGTTGCCCTTACCTACTCTTTTCCTGTCCCCCTTACCCTCCATCCTGGTTGTTCCTTCCTTCCTTCCTTCCTTCAATTCTTCCCTCCTTTTCTACCCCCTCCTCCTCCTCCTCCTCCTCCTCCTCCTCCTCCTTCTCCTCCTCCTCCTCCACCCTTTCTATTTTCCTTCCTTTCCAACCCCCTACCTCGCGCCCCCCCTTCTCCCTTTCCCCCTTCTTTACCTCCTACCTCGCTGATCCCCTTTCCCCCCTCTCCACTCCCACTCATCGTTCTATTTCCAGTCCTTCTATTTATTTTCCTATTCTCTCTCTCTCTCTCTCTCTCTCTCTCTCTCTCTCTCTCTCTCTCTCTCTCTCCTCTCTCTCTCTCTCTCTCTCTCTCTCTCTCTCTCTCTCTCCAGTCCTTCTTCTTTTCCTATGATCTCTCTCTCTCTCTCTCTCTCTCTCTCTCTCTCTCTCTCTCTCTCTCTCTCTCTCTCTCTCTCTCTCTCTCTCTCTCTCACTTCAGTCCTATTTCTTTTCCTGTTCTCTCTCTCTCTCTCTCTCTCTCACTCTCTCTCATCTCTCTCTCTCTCTCTCTCTCTCTCTCTCTCTCGTTCGTTTCTTCTTGCCTTCCTTTCTTCCTTCCTTCCATTCACGCCTCTTTACATACACACACACACACACACACCACACACACACACACACACACACACACACACACACACACACACCCTCACAGTCTCCCTTTCTCTCTGTCTTTGTTTCTCTCTTTTCATTTCCTTTCTTTTTTCTTTCTCCTCCTATTCTTGTCTTTGTTTCATTCTTTCTTTTTATTTCGCTTGCTTAAATTCACTCCTTGTTTTTTATCTTTTTTTATTTTCTGTTTGATTCCTTTCTACCTTTGTTAAGACTCTTCCTCTCTATCTATCTATCTCTCTATCCCTTTCTGTCTGCCTGTTTATCTGTCTATCTGTCTGTCTGTCTGTCTGTTTCGTATCACTCGCACACACACACACACACACACACACACACACACACACACACACTCGCACACGCATACACATACACACATGCAATCGTACACACACGCACACGCATACACATACACACATGCAATCGTACACACACACACACACACTCTCTCTCTCTCTCTCTCTCTCTCTCCTCTCTCTCTCTCTCTCTCTCTCTCTCTCCTCCATTCAGCTTCTCATCAGTACCCCGCCTCTCCTCTCCTACTCATTCCTCTGCATGGGTCGCTCTTCAACACTCGGGCTTATTCTAATATTTTTACGACCCTCCCTCGCGCTGAAATATAATAACCCTACTCGCTCGCTCTTTCATTCTTCAGGGGAGGAGGAGGCCGGTATATAGCTTGGTGGTTTGTTGGTGGGTCGATCTTACAACGTTAAAAGGGGAGAGTATCTTTTTGGTGATTTGGAAGGCGATGTAGTACTGAAAATAGACGCTCTCGTTGGTACTCATATAGAGGATCTGTTTCGTGGCATAGTTTGGAGGAAGTAGAGACCGTCCAATTCGCTAAAAAAAAAAAAAAAAAAAAAAAAAAAAAAAAATCTCCGTTTCAAGATAAGTATATATTTGTGGTCTGAATATTTTATGATTGTGTTATATCCATTACTGACAGTAGTTCGGTTATTTCAGGTCTGAGGAAGAAATTTTGGTTAGGTTAGGTTGAAGGAGTTAATTAATGTGCCAAACAGAAATGCATCAGAATTATTAAGTACGTATAAACTATTTATTTATTATTAATTTTCTGTTTTCCTACCAAGAAATGCAGACTTCACTAAAGTTCTTGTACGTTAAATTTTTATACTGTGAGGTTTAGCCAAATTTCTTCCTTTCGAACCAGTGCCATTATTTTAATTTACTAGAAATTTTGCACATAATCCATCAAAGAATTAATGAGAGTAATCAACCTATACTTTTAGTAGAGGAAATGCACTCGTACACACACGCGCTCACACACACACACACGCGCACACACACACACACTCGCACACGCATACACTTACACACATGCACTCGTACACACAAGAACTCTCTCTCTCACTCTCTCTCTCTCTCTCATAACACACCCACATACCAACATTTTTAACTGTATCGCAAGCATTTCACTCCTTCTTTGCACACTTCCCACCAGCCAGGTACTATAAAAGAAGGTATGTGGATAGATTTAGTAGCTCATGGATGAATTTAGAATCATCATCCCCTCCATAACACAAAAAAGAGAATCTTCCTTTATACCCAACCATGCTTGCAGTCTCGTCTCCCAATCCATCTCCTCCACGTACCTTCCCTCCCTCCCAAACCCTTTAAAAACCAACCAACTAACCAAATCCATCTCCTCCACGTACTTTCTTCTCTCCCAAACCCTTTAAAAACCAACCAACCAACCAACCAGTCTCATCTCCCAATCCATCTCCTCCACGTACATACTTTCTTCCCTCTCTCCCAAACCCTTTAAAACCAACCAACCAACATACCAGTCTCGTCTCCCAATCCATATCCTCCCTCCCAATCCCTTTAAAAACCAACCAACCAACCAACCAATCTCGTCTCCCAATCCATCTCCTCCACGTACGTTCTTCCTTCCCTCCCAAACCCTTTAAAACCAACCAACCAACCAACCAACCAGTCTCGTCTCCCAATCCATATCCTCCCTCCCAATCCCTTTAAAGACCAACCAACCAACCAACCAGCCAGTCTCGTCTCCCCAATCCATCCCCTCCACGTACACACATACTTTCTTCCCTCTCTCCCTCAGACCCTTTCTTTGTGTCGACTGGGGGACCACCACCTCTCAGGCTGGGTATTGTCTCAAGTCTCCCTGGGGATTCCTGTGTCTGTCGGAGGGCACGAGCCAAACTAGTTCTCACCCAACCCAACCCACCCCACCCATGACCCCCACCCTTGCCTCTCCCTCTTTCTTTCTGTCTTTGAATTCGAGTGTTTTTTATTGTATTTTTTTTCCCTCTCCCATTTTTCCCATCCGGTTCCAGATTGGCCTTCTCTTACCCGCTCTCGATCGTTCTCACCAGATTTCCATCCCACCCTTGCCTCTCCCTCTTTCCTTCCTTGATCTGTGTTATTTTTTCTTCTCATTCTGTTCTTCCCATCTTCTTCCATATTGTCGTTCTTTCCCATCGCTTTATCCAGACTTCCATACCACCCTTGCCTATCCATCCTGCTTTCTTTCCTGAATTCCTTACTTTCTTCTTCCTTCACACTCTTATTTTCAACCCATTTCGAATTACTCTAAGTCTTCCTCGTTCTTCTTAAACTCGCATCCCACCCTTGCCTCTTCTTCCCTCCTTCCTTCCTTCCTTCCTTCCTTGATCCAAGCTTTGCTCCTTTTCATTCCATCCCTCTTGCCTCATGAATCCCCCAGCCTCTCCTTCCTTCATTTAACTTCTTCCATTCCTGTCCTTGATTTTTCGTTCTTATTAATTCATTCCTTGTACTCAGTCTCTACTCTTTAGTTCTTAACCTCTCTCTCTCTCTCTCACACACACACACACACACACACACACACACACACACACACAATTAAGCCACGAACAGTTTCAGTAGCATTATATCGTGTTCTTAACTGTACTGTATATGGCTAATGAGTGTTGATCCCTGGTGTGTGTGTGTGTGTGTGTGTGTGTGTGTGTGTGTGTGTGTGTGTGTGTGTGGAGGTCGGCCGGTTGCCCTTATAAGTCCCCGTCTGCCAACCATCTTCTTCTTCCATCCGTCTCATTAGTCCAACTGGGGTCTGTTCGTTAACATTTATTCCGATTTGTCATACTCACCACACGAGAGATGGCAGGGAGAGCAGGGAGAGCAAGATATGAGGGTCAGGCTATGAGAGAGGACAACAAATACAAGCTGTGAAGAGCAGACTATGAGGGGAGACAATGAGAGATGGCAGTAAAGGCAGGTTGTGAGGGGCAGGCTATGAGGGGTGATTGTGAGATGTGGCAATAATAATAATAATAATAAAAACTATGAGTGGTTGGCTGTGTGAGACAATTTGTGAGCTGAGACTATGAGAGATGGCAGGAAAGGCAGGTTGTGAGGGGCAGGCTATGAGGGGTGATTATGAGATGTGGCAATAATAATAATAATAATAAAAACTATGAGCGGTTGGCTGTGTGAGACAATTTATGAGCTGAGACTATGAGAGATGTCAGTAAAGGAAGGCTGTGAGGGGCAGGCTATGAGGGGTGATTATGAGATGTAGCAATAATGATAAAAAAATCTATGAGTGGTAGGCTGGGTGAGACAATTTGTGAGCTGATAGTATGAGAGATGTCAGTAAAGGAAGGCTGTGAGGGGCAGGCAGGCTGTGAGCTGTGTGTGAGTCGCGTGTACACAAGCAACTCTCAACGGGTCCAGTAATTATGCAGACTTATTGTGCGTCAGAGGTGGCCGGCCAACAAAGACCTCGAGAGCATGTTTGTTAAGCTCACCAACCAAGATCTCTCCAGCGCTCTCCTTCCCTCTCGTTCGTTCGTTCGTTCGTTCTTTCACCAACACTATAGTCCAGACATTTTTAACGGCAACACTGTTACATTATAACTCCTCTCCCACTGTTGCAATTTCTGATTTTTTTTGTTTTTTTTTTGGCCGGATACCAGATTGCTTTGGTGGTAATTTTTGAGTAACTATGTGAGATTTGATGTGGTATAACTCTAAATCTGACACAAATAGTTTACTGTTATAGTTATATTTTGGAAGATAATGCAACAAATATATTTTAATTTATAAGTACCCATTTGCATCTATAACTAAAAACACACAGTACAAACGTTATGGGCTATTTATTACACTGAGGAGTAAATAGTCAATGAAGCAATAAAAATAATATGCGTCCAATAGGCTAATCCTTAAATAAATGATGATGTGTCTATTTCATGTATAGTCATTCTCATACCAAAAAAAAAAAAAAAAAAAAAAAAAAAAAAAAAAAAAAAATCATTCGTGCTTCTCTATCTCTCCTTCCTTGGTGGTCTCTATGCGTTGGATAGTCTTAAATTCCTTCCATCTCACGACGTCATCCTCTATTCCCCATTTCCTTCTCTCGGACCAAACAATAATTATATAGGTATGAAAAAAAATATACTGA
>JAWQEG010002611.1:47500-134079 GCA_033782935.1 Petrolisthes cinctipes | reverse complement strand
CAATTTTCCACTAGAGCTTATTATTCCTTTAATTAAGAAGTTCGTGTGTTGTGGATTTAAGTTTCCTCCAATATATGTTGTGAAAATGTCCAGAGAGCATGCTGTTTTCTGCCATAATGTGGGAGAATCAGTGGACCTCTAATTCTCCCACTAGAAAATACTCTCTTAGCTGGGATGATGTAGGAAACGAGCAGCGTGACTTGTATAGGGGTCAAAGCGTTACCAAGATTAGTCATTTATCATTCACTCGTCACACTGAATGAGATTAAACATTTCCCCAGACACGCTTTGGTGGGTAAGGAGAACATCTGTTGCACTGGCCCGGAGAGAAGAGAGTGGCTGTGCTGAATACATAGATAGAATGATAGATTCAGATAGATTTATGGGGGACGTGTGTTGTGGGTAAATATGAGAGTTAATGATTACTCCAGTCGAAACAACTAAACAAGATTTTCACTTCGTTATAATGGTACTAGTCTTTTTAGTGGCATGGTACGGGGGAAACAGGAGCCCTACAGCAAATGATCTCTTTTTATTTGATATATAACTTGGTAGATAGAGAGAGAGATGCTGCAGAAAGACATGAGAAACAGAGATATTACTACATTAATAGAATAATAATAACAAAGACATAGATTTAATTGGTCTGTGTAGGTTCATTTTGATAAAAAGAGTGATACAAATTAGGTTATAATGTATTTTGGTGTGGCAGACTGAAGGTTACTCATTTTTCCAAATTATATGACAAAACACATCCCCTTTTCACACAATGAGGAAGCTTGTTTCCTTGTATACTTTGAAGGAATCCATAGTCCTCTCTGATTTCACACCAAGGCAGAGGTATGGTTGCGTAAGGTTCACTTCTGTGTTATGTAACCAAACAAACATTCTGTATCATTCTCATCGGTGCTGCTACAAGATTTATATACCACTGGATATTAATTTCTTCTAATTAATATTACTACAGCTGGATATTGGTACACTGATTGTCATATATAAGTGTTTGGTCTACGGGTCTTGTGTGTGTAAAGAGGATGGAGGAGGAAGAGAGGGAGAATCAGAGTAAAAGAGACGAAAGAGACTAAAATAATTAGCAATGGGGAGGGGAGAAGAGTGACAAGAAGCAGATGGGAGAGAGATAAAGGGAGCAGGAGAGAGAGAGAGAGAGAGAGAGAGAGAGAGAGAGAGAGAGGAGAGAGAGAGAGAGAGAGAGAGAGAGAGAGAGAGAGAGAGAGAGAGAGAGAGAGAGAGAGAGAGAGAGAGAGAGAGAGAGAGAGAGAGAGGAGAGAGAGAGAGAGAGAGAGAGAGAGAGAGAGAGAGAGAGAGAGAGAGAGAGAGAGAGTACGAGAGAGAGAGTACGAGAGAGAGGAGAGAGAGTACGAGAGAGAGAAGAGAGAGTACGAGAGAGAGAGAAGAGAGAGTACGTGAGAGAGAGAAGAGAGAGTACGTGAGAGAGAGAAGAGAGAGTACGAGAGAGAGACACACAGACAGGCAAGCAGATACACAAGACTGCCAAACTGACAGACAGACAACCCACACACAGACAGACAGCCAAACAGAGAGAGAGAGAGAGAGAGAGAGAGAGAGAGAGAGAGAGAGGAGAGAGAGAGAGAGAGAAGCACTTAACTTGTTAGGGCCGAGTTGATACAATTATTGTCAAAATAGGGTTGATAATGCTGGTTGAAAAGGGAGGGGCCGTAACACACCCACTCTCCTCCCCTCTCCCTTCCCTCTCAACACCCCTCTCTACTCTCAACTCCCCTCTCTACTCTCAACTCCCCTCTCTACTCTACTCTCAATCCCCTCTCTACTTCCCTCTCTACTCTCAACACCCCTCTTTACTCTCAATTCTCCTCTCTACTCTACTCTCAACTCCCCTCTCTACTCTCTCTATACTCTCAACTCCCCTCTCTATATACTCTCAACACCCCTCTCTACTCTACTATCAACTCCCCTCACTACTCTACTCTCAACACCCCTCTCCTCCAAACCACAAGCATATCCCTCTCATCACCCCTCCCTTCCCCCAAGTAATGACTCCCCACTCATCAATGCCATCCTCTTACCGCTGACTCCACCACCACTCCCCCTTCCTATTCCCTTACCCTCACTCCCCCATTAACTCCCTCACCCTCTTCCCCCTCACCAGACTACCCCATTTCCTCCCTCCCCTCTTCCCTTCCCCCTCAATCCCCCATTAACTCCCTAACCCTCTTCCCCTGACTCCCCCATTAACTCCCTCACCCTCTTCCCTTCCCCTTCACTCCCCCATTAACTCCCTCACCTTCTTCCCCTTCCCCTCACTCCCCCATTAACTCTCTCACCCTCTCCCTTCCCCCTCACTCCCCCATTTCCTCCCTCACCCTCTCCCATTCCCCCTCACTCCCCCATTAACTCCCTCACCCTCTTCCCCTCCACCAGACTACCCTATATCGACCCCCTCCCACTCCCACACTCCGACTCACTCCCCCATTAACTCCCACACCCTCTCCCCTCCACCAGACTACCCATTAACTCCCTCACCCTCTCCCCTTCTCTTCACTCCCCCATTCACTCCCTCACCCTCATCCTCTCCCACTCCCACACTCCGACTCACACCGACTCACTCACTAATGGACAAACAAGCGAAAGATTCACCAGCCGCCGTCAAAATCCAGTCTGTTCCTGTCCGTTTGCATGTCTCTTTCAGTGTGTCGATCTACCTTGTTGATGTGCCTGTATGTGAGAGACTATTTGGCACCTGTCTGTGTGTGTGTGTGTACTACTATAAAGTCATGCCCAATCACATGTGTGTACGCCTATAACTAGTTAAGTCTTGTGAGTGTGAGTGTGTGTGTGTGTGTGTTAGTGTGTGTGTGTGTACTAATATAAAGTCATGCGCAATCACATGTGTGTACGCCTATAACTAGTTAAGTCTTGTGAGCGTGTGTGTATGTATGCGTGTGTGTGTGTGAGTATACGGCAGTCCAACCCACCACACACAGAACACCAAAACTTTAAATAGCGGAAATTAAAGCGATGAAAACCTATTCAAGTTCTGTTTGATTTCACAGAAGGGATCAGATTCATTGTTTGTGTATGGAACAGTTACATTGTGTGTGTGAATGCGCGCTTGTGTGTATGCAACTGGGTATGAATATGTGTGCGTCTGTATGTATGTATGTGCGTCAGTGTGTATGCTTGTGCGTTTGCTTGCTTTCTGTTTGTTCGAAATACGTGTGCGTGTATGTGTTTATTGGTATGTGCAACTGTATATATAAATGTGAATGTCCTTGTGTGTGTGTGTGTGTGTGTGTATGTATGTGTGTGTGTGTGTGTACTGTCACCCTTGGCCGCGCGTGTGTGTGTATCTGGCCTTTGATCTGACGTTCTCTCTGGGAAAATTGTGTTTGTGTGTAAGATGATCCGACAGAGGACTCTCATTAAAAAGGCCGGAAAAAGCCTCACTCTGCTCACTCACATCTAGCAGTAACTTAGTACCTACGATGTAAAATGTACTACTCTCATTTCCCCTCACTGTATATGTGATTATAATACTTGCATGGGTTCAGCTTCCATCGTCAAAATATTCTATAATCCTCTTACTCACAATGTTCTATCGACAGTAAGTTATATCGTCTCTATAATGTCCCTCTTTACACGGTCCTTGTTGATATCTCATGCGGATTCAAAACAACTGTATCACGAATGTCTTGGTCATTAAAAGTAAAGAGATTGATTTGTATGTTACTTCGATTACATGAGGCTGATCTTTACACTCCCTGGTGAGAAAAGAAGAGAGATGGCACGACTTTTGCTGCCCATGATATAGCGAGGCCAACGCAGTGTATAACTATTGGTATTGTCTGTGTGTTTATAGTGTTTGTATTTTTGGAAGATATCTCATTACCGGCCTGAAATTCTAAAACCAAAGTGCCAGGTTCAATTCCTGATAAGCATACAATGGCATATAATCTGTGTGTGTGTGTGTGTGTGTGTGTGTGTGTGTGTGTGTGTGTGTGTGTGTGTGTGTGTGTGTGTTACTGCTGGTTTTTCGTGGATTGTGTATACACGTGAGGGAAATGTGTGATGAACTAGTGAAGTATATTTAATTGTTAGTCTTGGCAAGCGTCCTCTACCTTACCATTGGTGCACATCGTTTGTCTGTCAGCAACTGGCATCTTGGCAGTCACTATCTTTCACTTCCCTGTCACCTCCTCCAATCTCGAGTCACTAATTCCAACCTCATGTTACGTTACACCACCTCATGGCATTCCTTCCCACTTCATGTCACCGCTTCCTAATCTTCTCCAAACTTCTCGTATAAACACCTTTCTTCATGGTATCCCTTTTCTTCATGTCACCCCCCCCCACTTCCTCTTACGTCACCCTCTTACAACTCTTCCCGTCCCTCTCCCTTGCCACCCACATTCACCAGTTCTACCCCAACCCCAAAATACCGTCACCGTAAACTCCATTAACCCCTCTCGTGTCACTCTAAATACATAGATTCACACCGGTGTCATCACAAACTACATGGAATTACTCCCTTGTCACCATAACTATTTTCCCGCTCGTCACCAAATCTACCACACAGTCGCCTTCAAAAGTTGTGTTTCAGTTTCTATCTGCAACAACAACAAAAATGCTACTCTATTTGGTACCAGGCAGCTAAGACCATGTGGCACTATACCTGCATACAAGCTCAGAAGTTGAATGATACATGTACAGTATGTAGGTGAATTTCAGTATTTATTATGCACCCAACTGGAGGCCTTCTTTCACAATAACGACAAGTCAATAATAATACAAGGTTGTCAACTATACCAGTTTTAATATTACGCAGTGGCAAGATTAGTAGAACACAGGGTTGGCTAATTACTGTTTTTTCCTGCTTGATCATCTTGTGTCTGCTGAGTCACCTGCTTCCTGCCTGCTCTCCAGATTCATCAGTCACCATCCACCGACACCAGCAACACCACTGTCCAGCACTTCCACTTCCTTCATCACACAAACACAACCACCACCACACCCACTTCAAACTAATGCCAAGCACGTCCACCTCATCCATCACTATCCATCACTAAACCACCAATGTCACACTTCCATCACCACCACCACCACCAATGTCAAACACTTTCTCCACTACCACCACAACCAACATCCCCACCACCATCACTGCTACCACAACACCAATACCAAACTCTTCCACCTCCTCCTCCTCCTCCTCCACCTCCTCCTCCTCCTCCTCCACCAACATACACATTCGTTTCGCTGCACTAATAAATGATAAACAAGAAGGGCAGTCAGCCAAGCGTGTATCTCATGGTCCAGTTTCATATCGTCACTTGCTGCAGTAATAATTATATGATGAGCTTTCACACTCCAATTTCTACTCATTAACTTGTATCTAGAAAACTTTATCTTCGAGCCTGATCTTGACCTGTATATATAAGTTTGTTTTTCTTGATTTGATGTTGAATTTTCACTCTAGATATCAAGTGAAGTTTCATTTCTGTCAATAATACGAGTAGCTATAATAGTGAAAGACAGAATAAACAAATCACACACATACACACACACACACACACACACAGACACACACACACACACACACACAGACAGACACACGCCCTCACCCTATTTTTCTTCTTCTTCCTCCTCCCCCATCTCCTCCTCCACCTCGCCCCTATATCACAGTGTCCATCTGCCGTAACCTCAACCATCCCCCTCCCCTTTCCTACGATAAAATATACTGTCGATGTTTTTCTGTGTTGACAGTAATGTTCACCTCTTCCCCGCCTATAACTTTACCACACTGTCATTTCTATAGTCGTTTGTCGTCTACCAAAGGATTACCACGAATTATAAAGAACTTATTCCCATTCTCCCTCATATGGTTCTAAGATTCGGTCTTTCGATAGTTACCTTTCGCACTAGCCATCCGTTACGAGCAATCAGTATACAGTATATAATATGAGCTGCACGTCTCACAATGATACCCAAAATAAGGATACAAGAGTCAGCACAATCTAATCTTACCTTCACTCAATTCATATATATAATTTTTTTAGTTAGCACACAACAACAATACAATACAACATCAGTAAGGGGGATATCTGTCGTGGGCCGGTTGTATGGATACCGATTCCAACAAACCATGCTAGGAAACAGATTATCTCAGTTTGCAGGAAGCAGGAAATAGGATCTTTTCGTAATGTAGGTTTTCTTGAAAAGTAGAATACGTCTATAAGAGATTAGACTGGAGAGGAAGAGGAAGAAAGAAAGAGAAAGGTGGTAGAGTGCATGTGTGTGTGTGTGTGTGTGTGTGTGTGTGTGTGTGTGTGTGTGTGTGTGAGGAAGGATGGGACAATAAGAGTGATGAAGGAGGGGTTATAAAATACGACACCGTTAGTTAAGATGAAGTGGAGCATCTCCTCACCCTAACCTCTCTCTCTCTCTCTCTCTCCCTTACTCTCTTCTTCCCTCCTCCCCACACCATTCTACTCCTCCCCTCATAACCTATTGCCTAGGTACTCTCTTCGCATTCCATCCCACTCTCCCTTATATCTTTTCCTCTACTCCACCCCACGCCATCCCACTTCCTTACCCTCCTAACCCGTCCCACCCCTCCCACTCCCACATCCCTAGACCTGTCTTACCCTGCAGGGAGAATGCTAATGATGCGGAGCAAAGGCCTGATCTGTCCTCACTGTAGCAGACGTGGTCTTCCTTATTGCATTCTGACCAATTTATTACACTATTAATGCTGAATACGGATCGGGATAGCTGCTTGTGTTACTAAATTAGAGTAAGAAATGTCAAGATCAAAATTTGTCTCAGTACTTTTTCAAGCGTGAATACCATGCACAGACTAGACTTTTGAGAATGTATAGTAATGTGCTGAGTAATTGTTTCACTGTTTACAAAAATTAACAGGCAAAATAGTATTATTTAAAGGTGTTCGGTGTTGCTGTTTTTGTCATTTTGTCTCGGTGAAAGGCTGAATAGATATATACATTCATTTTACATAATATTAGCTTCCAATATTTAATTAATCATAATATTATACTGTGCTAAGATCAGGAATATGTAGCATAAAATCTTCGTCGTGGCCAGGATTTGAATTTGGACTATGATCTTGAGTTTCGAAGTTCCTACCACTGAGCCAAACGAGATACTGGATATTAGAAGTTTTTTGTTCCCTCTGAGTAAATTCTGTTGTTAGACGAAATAAGCAAGTGAAAAAAGTATCCATAATCTCCCTAAAGTGGTTATTGAATGTGTGTGTGTGTGTGTGTGTGTGTGTGTGTGTGTGTGTGTGTGTGTGTGTGTGTGTGTGTGTGTGTGTGAAGGAGAGAGAGAGAGAGAGAGAGAGAGAGAGAGAGAGAGAGAGAGGATGAGATGATCAAGCTGTGTTTTGATATCGTATCAGGAGGGAGGCTGAGTAATCCTGGAGGTGCCGGGTGAGACAAGATGCGAGGGGAAAGAGGCAAGGCATTATGCTGATGACTCCTTTTACTTTAAGTGGAGTATATAAATTGGACGCTTTTACCCAAGTACACCCTGCCTCTCCCTTTTCCTGAGTACCCCGGCCTCATCTCTCCTCTTTAGCATCACCTCTTTCCCCCTCATAGCATCCCTCCTTCAATTCTCTCCCGCCTCACGTCTCCTCTTCACCTTCATTTCTTTCCTGCTCATCGTCTTTTTGTCTTCTGAAACCTTCCATCATAATCTCGTCTCTTCCTATATTTCTATCTCTCTATAACTAATTTCGAGATTAATATTAATGCATGTCCATTCTTTGAGTTGTGACCTATTCATCTCTCCCCCCCCCATCTTCTCTTATTTTTATTCGTTCTTTTAATACTCTCATATAGTCTCTTCCAAGCAGCCACTTCCTTCACACCTTCTCTCGTTTCCTTATCTTGTGCAGCAACGTCTTCTCTCCAGTTCCTCTTCCTATTTCCTTCTATCCCCTTCCATTATCCGTTCATCATATATTTATTTTCAGTCCCTCACTCCTTCTTTATCACTGATCCCTTCATCTCTATGTCTCTATCATTCCCATGCTACTCTCTTTTGCTTTTTTCATTTTTCTTCTCTCTTTCATTTCTGTAATTCTTTTCCTAGCTTTCTCCTCCATCGCCTCAACTCTTTCATTTCTTTACTTCCTTCCACAGTCATTTCTTTCATCATCTCCTCCACCTCCCCCTCCCCCCTCCTTCTCCTCTTCAGGCAGCCCTAGCCAAGCCACGTCGTGTGGTTATGGTCTACTCAGTCGTTCCCCTCTAGTACTTTCCCTCCTACCCTTACTTTTTAGTGCCCCTTTAACCTTCTACAACTTAGAAAATGGGATTACTTATCGACGTATTCCCCCCCCCCCCCTCACATATAGGTTTTAGTCTGTATTTTCTAGATTTATGTTTTTCTATCATTCACAACCCAACAGGTATTAACAATCTTCTTAGTCCTATATCTACTTTCCGTCCTTGTTGTCACACCTTAAGTCTTCCAAACCCTCCCTGCCGTGGTACTCGCTCTCTGACATCTTGGGGCTCAGCTGGGACCCCACTATAAGTCTCTCCTCATCATCCCCCTGCCGTTCTAAGGGCCAGTTGGCTGCCTCACTAAACTCCCTCACAATTCCTAGCGCGTGGTGGCCGTCGTCTCTGCTCCGGCAAGCGTGACACACCGCCAGGCCAGGAAGTCATTTTTACCCATAGTCCTTTTTATTTTGGCCGACATATGCAGCACCATCCTGCGCAGTGCTCATCTTGATGCTCCTCATGTGGTTTGTGTTGTTGTGTTTCTGTTGCTCCTTCTGTTGTGGTTGGTATTGCTTAGAAGAGTCAGTAGTCCACCAATTTGTCCACAAGACACTGCCTCATAAATAGAATTGTATGGTATAGAAACAGTGACTGCATATCACTGTCACTCGCCGCCATGTTTAAAGATAGGGGGATTTTACAAAGTAGAGGAGAGACAGCTGTAGGAAAGGACACCACAGGAGAACGACAGATACTGCACAATATGAAACAGAGACTGGAAAGACAGAGAGAAGATCCAGAAAACTCTGGAGAGACGAAGATACATAGAGAGATGGACTATTTTCATAATTTATATGATACGACACTAATTTATACAATAATGGATTTCATCTCGCGAACTCTGGATTGAAATGTCCATCGTGCAAACCGCTATGCCATTACCTACATATACCTCGTAATATATATAGATAAGTTGATAAATAAATGAATAATGAAAGATTGATAGTGGCAAAGAAAGAAATAAAGAGAGAAATGATGGCCAGACAGATAGACAGACAGATGGACAGAGCCAAGATGAGTTTTGGACGCGTCACTACAATTAAAAGTTTAGGACACATTCCTCGGACTTTTGTTTTTTAATTTGTTGAGCTGGAGACGAGGCGTAATACTGGTGGAGGGGTGTGGGAGAGGCATGGACTAGAGACAAATGGAAGGGGAGGTCCAACTGAGTGTACTATAGACTATATGGGGTAAAAGAGAGAGAGAGAGAGAGAGAGAGAGAGAGAGAGAGAGAGAGAGAGAGAGAGAGAGAGAGAGAGAGAAGCTGCCTTGGAATACGAAACAACATACACACACCTCCAGTGCCACACACACACACACGCACACGGTTGATAATTTTCGCTCGTTTACAGGCATTACGCGATTACCTTATTAAAGCACCAGCGTTACTGAAACATTTCAAGCCAGTCGATGGAGGCAACTTGATATACGCTGGAGAGAGAGAGAGAGAGAGAGAGAGAGAGAGAGAGAGAGAGAGAGAGAGAGAGAGAGAGTATCAGGAAAGAAGGGAGGGATGGAGGGGAGGAGAGGTGACATATGTGTAGGCTGGACCTGAGGGACCTTCACCACCAGACTGGGTTGAGGTGGAGTCCAGCAGCTGCTTCAAAGGGACAATACTGGTGCCCAACTCTATATTACTCTATATTATTTTCCTTTATCGATATACCTGATGCTTTATGGTATTGTATCATCAACTCTCATTTCCATCAGCATGTAATGATAGTTCTGCTGGTATCATTATATATGCTACTGGATTATATGTATATAAGTGTTACTGTTTGGTTCGATGGCGCGAGAATCCTCCATGAAGTTATCAAAAGACTTGACTTCATCGGGTCAACTGTTCCTCTATTCAGAATCGCTCGACTGTGCTCAAATCTGGCCATTCTGTTGGCTTAGCGAGTTGCCGGTGCGGCCTTTATCCTTCAATCTCCATCATTCCGGTTTCCGCCTGTCGCGACGACTTCCTTCTTGCTCATCCCTCTGGTCAGTTGATAGAACTTAAGTACAATGAGTGCATATTGATACCCATACGGGCCATACAGAGGAAGGCTGGGTATGAACATCCTATTCGTCCAAGTTAATTGCTTCTGTTGGCAGCCGCTCAACATAAATTAAATATTTACAAGAGGAGGATAATGAATTGTTTGACGTTTCATCAACGTCGGTTGTAAGGATTGAGAAAGGATCAACTTTGTCGTACCTGCTGCTCCAATCTCACTCTTTAATTATTAACTTTTACTCTTCCTCCTCACCCAAATCCTTCTAACCTTCTTAATTTTCCTTCTCTCTTTCCTCCCGTCGCTTCATATTCCCCTGCACTATCGTTTACCTTACATGTTTTATTCTCCCTTTTTTCCTGCCTGTCTCTCTTGCTTCCTCGTCTTGTACCTCCCCTCCTCCCTATCGCTGAAGTACCGTACCTCTCCACCACCCCGCCCGAGTCAGCCGCTGCTGCCAAGGTGGGACCTGAAAATCAATATCTTCTATTACGTGAACAACAGCTACTACATCAGTGACGATACCAAAACATCACACGTGGCTCTCGTGTGGACTCTACAGGGGTGTCATATGTAACATTAAAAGCAAATTTATCGTCGTCGTTCCTTTTCTTGGCGTCCCACCTCCCCATCCCTTCCTTACTAAACCTTACTCCCACTATAAATGAGGGACATCACCGTGCGGGAGCTCTCCTCTGTAGTCACCACAATTATACGAATTAATTACTCATTACTTAGTCTGGTCCCACCGGGACCTTTAGTGGCTATGTGCACGGTCGTCATGACGAGAGCAGGATAGAGGTAACCCACCAATTCCTATAGAGGTCACTCTGGAGTATCCTCACCTTGGGAAAAGGGCCTCACTGAGTGGGATGAAGGTGGCCATTGCCTACCACCCATCGGAGCCTTTGAACCTCCTTGTTGTCATGCTGCCTTTACCCACCACATCCAACCCCTGCATACCAAGCCGCCGCCAGGTGCCTGCCCTACGAAAACCGCCTCTACTGGAGTCATACTGATGCCCTCGCTGGTCACTCCATCCCTCACAGATTGTGTTGAGATAATAGCACTTGCAGTTGCATCTCGTTCTTCTGTAAGGTATGCTAGTACTGGTACTACAAGATCAAAGACATGGATTAACATCCGTAATCGCTAATGAAAATTGTAAAAAAAAAAAAAATGTTTACATTTATACTTGTCATATATATATATATTTTTTCATATCCATGCATGCACTCCTGTAGAACCTTGTTTCTACTTTTTCAGACCTCACAATCATAAAAAGTTTAATGATAATAAACTTAGATACTGGAGCAGCCAACAACTCATTTCTTATATTGCAACGAACCGAGATTTGGAGATTCGAGTTGACACTACCATGAAGACATCACGCAACAGACGAATACAAATATCTGGACGAGGCAAAGAATCTTTGAGAACATATCTTTACTGGTTCAAGTCCCTAGCTTGTGAAATTATTCCAAACTAAACCGGAGAGACTGTGGGAAAATGAGAGTAGATGATGGGAGTATCTTTGGTTTGCTGGGCTAGTGTGTGGGGTCATGCACGTGTGTGGTGAAGGCGGCCTTGTGTGTGCCAGCCAATTTGTAATCCCCGTGTTGTGTACTCTCATAGATGCACCTGAGAGATGTGTTTGGTAATTCATGTCCGCGTTCTGTGAAAGTCTCTCTAACGTATGTGTGTGTGTGTGTGTGTGTGTGTGTGTGCTTTGCTTGGAGTGCTGTCTGGCTGGTAGTGAAGCTGCGGCCGTGGCAGAAGCAACTAGAGTGTGCTCGCGTTGTGGTGGGCGTGTCCGAGTATTGAGGGCGGGTTGTAGGCATATGGGCGTGGCAGAGAAATCTAGGAACGGATAATGGGCGGGTTGGCGAGGCACTTCACCGCAGACCCTGGCAGTGGTGGCGCACGTCGGGTGGCAGCGTGGGAGATGAGGGCAGTGGGGGCGGGGTGGCACAGTGCCGCTGGTCCGCCAGCGGGGGCCACAGCTGCTCCTGGTTGCCATGGTGACGGGATGGTTGGCCGTAGGACGACACTTGACTCTGGCCCGGGGCAGTCACGTGGGGTGACGTCAGACATCAGGAACCAATGGTGAACAAGGCACATAGAATGGGGCGGGGCCATGGGTGAAGCAGTACGGCTATTGGTTACCGTCGCTCCCTCCAGCCACACTCAATTATCCTGGCTGAGTCGCCCAACACGGACTGGAAACCGTGATTTAGCGGGAAAGATATTCAAATAAGGACGACACAGTTGGTCAAGCTTGACTAGTGCTAAGAGCGGTCGGTGGTGTGAGGCCGTCCAGGCAGCGTGACGTGCAGTGTCGCCGCTATCCACGTCCCGCCACGCCTAGTGTCGTGCCCCTGTAGCGCCCCGAGGCTGCCGCTGCCGGGGTGGAGTCACCCGGGTCCTCGTGCTCGCCCCCTGCGGCGCCTCCGTCAGGTACCCTTGTTCCCCTCCCCGCCCTGGCCGCCGCCGCCACGCTGGACCACTCCAACTTGGGGCTGTTCGGGCTGCGGCCCCCGGCGGCCGCCATGGACCTCACGGCTGCCTACCGCTACAACCACAACATGATGGAGTACTATACATGTAAGAGTAAGTCTGTTGTTGGGCAGATGATGAAGTGTGGGTGAAGTAAAGCATGTTTGTGTCTCAACGTCTCGCCAGGATCTGGTCTACAGTGTATATATCGCTCTCATTGGAACTGGAGAAGTAAATTTAATCAACACAACCACTTTATACAAATACGAATTTGTGGAAAATCGTCTGAAAATACAGCCATGGTCAGTGCATGAAGCAAATTTATCTGTGAGTAATTGTGATTACCATAGGCACGTTAATGTGTTCATACATTTTAATTCTGAAATTAATATGTCAAGAGAATCTACTGGAGTGATGTCGGCCATTTATTACTATATAGAATCTGTGCGTAACAACTTTTATCGCTAATCTAGTGTTAATTTGCCGACCATGAAAGACGGACAATCGCCAAGAAAGGCGGAATGGGAAGTGATAATGAAAAGGCATGCAATTTTTTCCACACGACCTAAGCTTTGACTTACAAAGACATGTCACCCATAAAGGTGGGTCCAAAAGGACATACTTGGCTCCGTTGCTCTCATATCCTCTACGATATTCACCGTTAATGGTACCACGGATCCGAGTATAACAGGTTTTTCACGACTTTCATTTCTTTAATAGTACCTGTGTCCATTACCTGCCAGTGAATAGCATCATACAAATTCATGAAGTGCTTGTGTTGGTGTGAAAAAAAAAAAAAAAAACGATACGGACTTTCTGCGATACTGAGGTTACCAGCAAGTTGGCTATAAGTGCGATATCAAGAGGATTCTCTGTATAATATATCAGACACCGGTATCATCTACACTTACACCTTTCTATCAAAAAGTCTCAAATATCTTTATAATGTTGCAATAACGGGAGTTCTGTATTTTTTGCATAATATAGTCACCGTTTTATAGCCTAGTATAAGTTACAGATATTCATTCAGTCTACTTTATAAATATGATTTTAATGAAGGACATTATGCTACTGTTTTTCCTGGGACTCAAAAAGAGCTGCGCCTCATTTTCAATATGACACTTAGTTTCTTGGAGTTTTAGTATCGGTATAGTATAGAAATATGAATAATTATCCAATCGCGTAATAGGGTTTTAATACGACAATCAGCTTTGTCTATATGCTTCATATTGAAAAGGTTTTATTGGTTCTCACAAGATGGCTGCAGAATCATTCCAGTGCTGATAATTTCCCTTTCATATATTAACCAAGTACTATACTGCAAAAAGACCATAGAGGTATTTGTTAGCATTTGTGCGCATAAACCCGTGACATGCCGCGCCGACATCCTTATTATACAGAGAGCCGGCACCAAATTATAGGGTACACGCCCAACAATTCATCCATGCATGCTGCGTGAAAGAGCAGAAATGCATTTTTTCTAGGAAGTTCAAGGTAGGTCTATTCTAAAACAGTTCACTATCGTGCCATGCGTAGGTATACATTATTTTATTACAAAAGCGAAAGACAATTCAAAAGTTTCGTTGCTACTTTTATCAGCAATATGTTAAAAAGCAGCGCATTAAAATGTAGCCTACAGCCACCAAAGCGCCGTAGCCTTATCTGTCACAGGTTAGTGTTCCGAAGCACCAGCAAAGTTTATAAATTTTCCTGCTGGATATTATAATTTTGTATAGTGAATGTGTTTGTTCATATATAATCTTTCAAGAAACTCTCAGTGATGCGACTACGCTTCTGTTGGCAGGATGCGATATACTTGTGTGCATTCACCTCATTAAGTAATATACGAAAAAATATGAAAAAACATTACTAATGTATTACATAAATAATGTGTTCAGATATGTGAATGAATTACTGAGATTTTTGGGATAAGGTGAAAGGTTAAAGGGAAGTGAGTTATGTGTTGGTGGGTGCTGTGAGCTTAGTACAAATATTTGTTTGAGTTGACTGCTATGGAAAGAAGAGGTAGAGGTGGGTCAAGAAAACTTGGTTGAGGACAGTGAGAAGAGAAGCAGGGGAGGAATATTGGGAAGATTTGAGGGAGATGGTAATAGATAGATATTTATGGAGTGTTCATTGAACTTTATGGTGTGCTGCAGAAGTTAGACTGATTTGCTTTTGCAAATTTACAATTCTGAAGATACCGGTAGTCAATAATATTTACTAATTTACGTAAGGTTTCAAGAGCAGCATTGAAGCATTTTCATTGTTGTTTAATGTTAGAAATATTAATGCTTAGGATTCATGTGTTTCATAATAATTATTGTTTAAAACATCTTTTGTTCAGATATTATATTCAATTATTTTTTGTCGGGATCGTCGCAAATGTTTGAATATTCTTAAAATTTACAATACCAGGCAATAGTCATATGAATGACCACCATAGGTTGATACCGTACGAATAGCAGGTGAAAAAAAATTGCAGTTGTCTCAAATATATTATACGACTTTTGCATATTTGAACTTCTGATGTTTTAACCTGAAGCACTGCGGATGTAAATGCTACTTTAACAACTGCAGCTTCGGGAATATATGTGGTGCAGAGTCTACAGACATACCAGATAACACAGTATATAGACAAGAGGCAACATACTGTAGTTGTTGTTGTTGTTGAAGTTCCTCAAGCTGTCACATACTGTAGTTCATTCATATTGTGTCTTACTCTTATCCCACCTACCTCTCTCTCTTGATATGAGTAGGCCTATATACTAAGCCCTAAGGTTTGCTTCGCGTCTCTCTGTTATGTCAGTCTCCCGTCTTTCTGCACGGGTCTCCTTCGGTAATGGATCCCTCTAGCCTAATTGTTTGTCCTATAAGGGTGGGTTAGGAGGACTGTGTTTTGCAGGGAAAGGCAACGGGGAAATGATGAGTGTTGTGTAAATAGGGGATGGGATAGAGTTCTCTTTCAAGGCAGTGATTATGTTGTGGAGAGGTTGTGATGGTGACTTGTAGAAATGTTACGTTGTGGAAGTGGGAGTTGGGAAAAGGCTGTAATGGAAGGTAAAGGAAAAGTTGTGTTTTGGGATTGGTGGTGGTATAAGGATATGTTATGATGGGGACTGACGAGAGGTTAGGTGGTGGTAAGGTGTTGTGTAGAGTTCTTAAAGTTGGGTAATGAAGTGAGGTTTTGATGGAGGCTGAGGAGAAATTGTGGTGTGGGTTCTCTTTATTAGGTATATGAAGAGATCGGGCGAGAGTATATCAAATTCTGTATCAAGAATTAAGGGGAGCCTATGTAGAAGTTATTGAGGGATTCAGTTGTGTTTGTGTGAAAGTGTTGGTAGGTTCTGTCTTAACTGTTGGCAGGCTTGGTTAATAATATTGATGAGTTTCCTCTACATGTTGCGTAGTTAATGGTGAATATGAGAGAGTGAGAAAGAGAGGAGGAGATAAAGTTAATTGGCACCTATTAGATATCAACTTAATTGTTGAGTTTTTATTACAGTCCTTGTGTGTGTGTGCTTCTTATCTTTTATATATCCTTTTCCACACAAACTTCACATTCTTCTTCCATTCCTCTCCTTCTCTTGTCCTTCCTGTATCGTTTCTCTCTCCCATTAAGCCTCTTCTTATTCATTCCACATCTCCCATGTCCGTCCCTCCCTTCTTTCATCCTCCTTCCATCCCTCCCACAAGGCAATTTATATTCTGTGCGTCCACACTCCCGACTCTTGTAAAAATCCAACGGTAATCGTATCTACAATTTTTTCGAGCTTTGTTTTACAGTCGACCTGAAGTAAAAAAAAATCTCCTGAGGGAGAGAACCAGACGAGAGCAGAAAGACTTTCAGTGAAAGTAAGACCACCTTCAGGTGCTGTAGGATTCCTTCACACATAAAACACATAAACACTTAAAACATAGCCATTTGAAACATCACTCATAAAATGTCATTCTATTATTGACTAGAAAACTTATCCACAAGCAAGTTTTCTCTAGAATTCATTCCCCATTTCGTTTTACTCCACTGCATGACTAACATCCTCGACTAAGCAATGATACAGCATGGAAACCCTACCCACACTTACGTAGGAAGGGTTGGATAGGGCTTGTGTAAGAGATAGGGTATACATACTGTATGTAGTTTGTTTCCTTGTGTTAGAAGTCAGTAATTTCTTCCTTCTGCCTACGAATCGTAACAACCGAAGCCTACTAGTATACGTAATAATTCTTAGCCTTTATTTTCACAAATCCCTACGGGACAAGCTCCTCTCTATAATACATGCTTCAGAAGTTAGTAGCCTACTGTCCTTAACTGTCTCATCCTAAATTTTCATTAGCCTCTCACCAGCTAGCATCCTGGTGCCCCCGGAAGACGTCACCAGGTGGTCCGTATCCCGAGATGGACTAATTGGTTGGAACGTTAATGGGGGACCCTTAGCGGTAAAGTTGTTAGCTCGTTACCACAGTGTTTTGAGTGCGAGCTGCGGGGAACAGGGTGAGGTCTTCCCCTGAGGCCTAAATACACATGCAATGAAAAGACCATCAAAGATAATATGTTTATAATTTAACTGTTTTGTTTGTAGTGACACAAGGGTATAAATTATACACGAATTTCTTAGAACTCTTCTGTCTGTACTGCATATTAACAGTTACTGTCCCGTAACAATATATCCAATACAAAATATATGCATCAAAACGTCATCCAAATATTATCACTTATGCTATCTAGGTCTAAGGGTCACAACTCGAGATCTGTTTATCCATTTCTTGTCTGAACTTCTGTATCCAAATCCAAGCCGACGGAGGATTAATTAAGCGGTGCATTGGGGTTCGTTCACGGCAAGATTGGTCCGTGGTGTGTAGAGTGTACGATATAGGATAATGAAGTACTTTAGAAAACAGTTTATATAAATCATGACAGTTAATGACGGAAGATAAATAATACAAGAATTATTAACTCTATTGGGTCGATTAGTTAACAATAGTGGAACAAGGAGTACGAGAGGTTGGTAGGTCATAGAGGAGAGAACAGGAGGATATATAGAGAGTGAAGGATGTATATCACGAAGGAATTAAATCTGGTTAATCCCCGGCAGCTCCAGTGGCAAAACTTTCGTCTGTAATCCACCTTAGTTCCCGAGATTTTTTGGACGGTGAGAAAGAGAGTCCATTTATCATCTGTCCCTTCCCTCGCTGTCCTGCCCCCACTCCATGTCCGCCTGCTTGTCTTCCTCTCTCCTCCTCCCACAACCCTCATCTTTCCTCCCAGTCCATCCCTTCACTCCCTCCTGCTCTCCTCAGTCTTCCTCCAACTCTCCCTCACCCACAGACAGCCTGTCCCAAACACACCTCCTTCCCCCTACCCCATCATTATTCTTCTAGCTCTCCCCCTCCTCTCTATCAGTCTGACGCCCTCTCCCCTCCTGCTTACCTCTACCTCCCTCCATATTCACCCTCCTCCCTCTCCTCCTAGCCCCCTCTGCCTTCCTCCAACCCCCCTCCTCACCCTGCCTGCCTGTCTCAGTCTCCCTTCCCACATTCCTCATCGTTCCTCCAACTCCACCCCTCCCCACTCCCTGTCCATGCTTCCTTCCTTCCTTCCCCCACAGCCTCCCGTTGTTTCTTCACCTCCTTTTCTATCCTTATATTTTCTTTCTGTTTCCCCTTCCCTATCCCTCGCCAATCCAGTCTCTCTCTCTCTCTCTCTCTCTCTCTCTCTCTCTCTCTCTCTCTCTCTCTCTCTCTCTCTCTCTCTCTCTCCCCCACCACCAGCATCGTCCCTCGAGCTCTCCACTAATCTGTTGGTGGGTTGTAGTGGACCAAGTTAATCCTGAGTAAATCCTGCTTGATAGACCACCCGGATTAAGACCCAAAGCCGGACATCATCGCCTATACTGACCTCTTAATTATTGGGGACTCTGGGGGCCCATACAGCAGCGTAGGGCTACAGCGGTCCTTTCTCCATTATTACAGGAAATTATTCTTGGGAATCAGGTTCTACGCGCTACTAATATAATATGCAGCGTTACGTATTGCAGACATATTAACATTGAATTTTTTTATTTTTTTATTATTATATAATAATTAATACTTTCATAATATCAACCGTAAGTAAGTTTGTGTCGGTACTTTTCTTCTTCCCAATTCATCCATTGTTGACTTTTTTATTATAATTGATTCTTGTTACTGTGGTTTACCCCCAAATGGTCTTCCTCATGACTATAGTGCAAGAATCTAGTGAACCGAGGCTCCTACATTGGATTGTTCGACATAAACTTTATTATATATTGACGCCCAATAAACAAAGCCTCAGCAGCTCCAGAAACACTGAAGTCTAGTATGTGTGGCTGTGTTCATTGGTGACCTTTGTTCGGTCGATCTTCACTTCGTCTTGTGATTGGTATCATTTTCATTTGACAGCAGTGATGCATCGGGGCGAAAGTAATATTATGACAATATTTTACCGAATCTATTTTTCAATGAATGTCATGATGACGTCATATCCAGTACCCTTTATGAATGAGCACCTGCCGTTACTGGTACTCTACTCATTGTTCGATTCCTTGAGAGCTTTACCATGAAGTTTGCTTAGGTCAATCAGATGAAACATTTCCTTCTCAAATCAGGCGAGTTCTTTCCTCTCTCTTCTCCCCACCAGTGGACTTCCTTTCTCCTGGTCCCTGTCTCTGTTTTCACAACTTTAATTTCGCGGAGTCTGGGCGAGGACTGGCGGTCATCACGGCCGAGGTAAAACCCTGAGAGGATAATGAGGGAGCCGACGACCCCCTGAGGAACGGTGTCTGGCTGATGAGGCGAGATGCAAGTGTGTTGTTAAAGGTGCCTCACACTCCGCTAACCCTCACCTCACCTTACTATACTCCTCGCCCCCACACGCCACACTTTATACCCACTTTCGTTTTTGAAATCAAGGAAATCGAGGAGTTTCTTATCTGTGTTATCTAATGTATAAATACAATATTAAATTTAAACTAAATTATTAACACATTAATTCGGTATGACAATATCATGCAGCATTGTGAACCAATCTTTTGCAAACATATATTTGTAAATTCAAAAGGAACCCTTACTCACTAATTAACACTAGTTCTTCAGACATATTATGACACCCATTCTACATATATATTTCCACATTCTCACATCTCTGCATTAGTTTTCCTCATACAAATTCACAATGTGTACACATACACATAAAGGAATTGTCTAGTATATACGGACACGCACTAAGTGGCATATTTACACGAACATGTGTGCATGTATACACATGGACACGCACACACATACAACTCTGAATAAAGCAGGAGCAGACTCCACAGTGGCGTACCCCAAAGCACACACACACACACACACACACACACACACACACACACACTAACGGCAATTACTGTGCAAAAAAATTTAATCCCAACTGCATATATGCGAGTTTTTATCCTTTTACACACGGCAATTTAAAAGCCATATTGCGCAAAATGAAATGAACTGCCTGTTAGAGGGACAACAAACACGGGTTTATCATGCACGGAATAAAAACCGGACCGGGTTCGTTTTAATATTTAGCGAAAAATGCAAAGGCAGCGAATAGCAATTATCCAGTTTAGTTGAAAAACGCTGGTACACACAAAAAAATGTTTTCCCTATGCCTCGTTCTCATTGGAAAATCACTGGACCCAAAATAATGCTCCCCCTTTTTAGAGCACCATACCGGATAATGCACTGTTTTTTTTGTTTTGTTTTTTCTGGATACGAGAAATTCCTTACAGTCCTTTCCGATACCGATGCCAAATACAGCTTATTCTATCAGCAGGTGTCATTTTATTGTGATCTAGCGTCTGACTGGTTTAAATCACCTTTAGCTACTCAAATTTTTGATGGTAGATAATTTTTGCCTTATGCTTCTCGTTCATTGATATCAAAATATTGCACCTCTCACAATTCCACTCTACTTTCAATTCCCATTGAATAGAGTTTTAATACTTCTCCCATAATTGTGGTAGCCAATTAAACATGACATATTGGGTAATTTGTTTTAGTTACAGGGATATTGGATGGGTGCAATTCCTTATCGCACGACTCGAATTACCGTTAACAAATGCCTCGTTTCTCTCCCTTTCTCTATTAGCAGCTTCCATTACTTCTCGTTCATACCTCGCATCTCGATGACCGACGTCAAATACAGTTCCCTCTCACCCTCTCTACCTGTGATCCCCATTTCTTATTCCTGTCAGCTCCCTGCCCCAGACGTCCCAGTCTTCCCCTCACGTATGTCCCAACACCCGGGTCCTTCCTTCCTCTGTCTCTGATCTCCCCGCCGCCGCCCGGACCTCCTGCTCACCTGGCAGGACGCGGCTCACACAGTAATTAACAGGCAGGATAGGTTGGCAGGCAGGAGGGGCTGCTGGCGTGTGCTGCCCGCTTTTAATACAATGAACCTATCCGCGGCAAAGTGCCTTAGATCACGCCAGGCCCTGGATGCGTCTGCTCCCTCCCCTCATCGCCTGTTCCTCTCATTCCGGCCTCCTTGATTGCTAGCATCAATCCTTCCTGTGTCTCACTTAGACTGACTTACACCCCTCTCTCCATCTCTTCTTCATACAAATTTGCAGAAGAATTATTACGCACTTGTAAGATGCATATATATATAATATTCAGCTCTATCAAGAGGGGGAATATATTTTGTTTTTCCTGCTCAAAGTTGCCCTTTCCCTTAAGAAAATATGTTCAATGTTATTTCACAGTGACTTGTTGTCATTAGGTTTATATTCGGGGTAGCTTAGCCGTTTCGAGTTGTTGATTGATCTCAACTATTCCGTTACTATTGTATAGCCTAACCTGGGTTTCAGCCTGTTGACTCCACCCTATTCCTTATTTCCTGGCTGTATTAATAGAGACTCTTTTCGTTTCTGATTCACCTGATCTTTGGTACCAATTTCTTACATTTCGTATTGATTGTACTCTCACCTCAGCGCTTTTATAATATATGTAATATATGTATTATAGTTTTTTTTTCTGAATTCAGTCCTTAATCTATGATGAAATCAAGTTTTCTCTTGACGAGTATCCCAATTTCCCACAGTATCTTCATATTTCCTTCATCCACGATCCTTCTTTCCCTCACCAATTTTTCATCTTTCTCAGCGCCGTCTCCTTTCTCTCCTCGCTTCAACTCTTTGTCTTTCTCATCTGCGTCATCTCCTCAGCTCTTGTCGTCCTCATTCCTTCATCCAATCTCCGTTGTCTCCCTCTGTCACTCACTGTTATCTTTTATCATTCTAAGTCTTCTTTTCCTTGGTTTTTATCACGTTTATATAATTTATTATAACATTTATTATTGTGCCATATCTATACACCTTATTACAACTGGGTGCTTGTGTGTTTTCATTGTCGATTCCTTCTTATTCTTTTTGTGATTCTTATTGTCATGATCATTGCATCCATTTTATTCCTTTTCTCCTCTCCCTGCTGTATACGCCCATTTTGTCTTCTCTGACTCTCACTAGTTCTTCCTTATCTATATGTTTGATCTCCTTCACACCTATTCCTGTTGTTGCATCTCCTCGTCAGTTCTACACCTAAAATTTTCGAGTTATGTTGACGTTTCCCAATTATGCCAAAAACCAAAACTACGGTACCTCAGGATACAAGTAGGAGATCTATTTTGTAGTATAGTTTGAATGAATCAGAAGCAACCTTCCAATTTGCCCACATCATATTACCACCTTAAGTAATGGACCTCATGAAGTATTCGGGAGGAGTAATTAAGAAAGAAAATTGTATTAAAGTGAGTGTTAGCATGATAGTGAACTGGTATAACTGGCATGACTGGTAAAGCTCACATTAAGGGCAGTATCACCAGTAGCGTATAACTCACATGAAGTTGGTGTAACTGTCTGGTCTCAGGCAAGGTGCCGTGGCCACACCTCGTGTCTCACTTGCTCCGGCAATAATGGTAATTAAGTCTTGATCCATATGATAATGAAGGCAGGCGTGTGCGTGGGAGGGGGGTGGCTTGGTGGGGGGGTGGGGGTGATGGAGTGGGGGAGGGGGCGGGGTTGGGGACATGGGAGTTCAGATTAAGGTGGGATTGTTAAATCTGATGCAGGCTAAGAGCAGAGGAGACTATGTACAAATGAAGAAAGACCAGGGACGGAAGCTGTCAGGTTATAGGAGCAGGAAAGGTCACACTGAGGGAGTGGAAATCAGACTATGTGCAAATGAAAAGAGAGTAGAGGCAGGAGTTGTCAAGCTTGGTGTAGTAAAGGTCAGGTTAGAGACAGTAGAATATGAGGAGGAAGAAGAAGGGGAAGGGAAGAAAAAAGAGGAGGAAAAAGCAAAATGAAAGAAAAGAAAGAAAAGAATCAGAGAGAAGCCAAATCGGTCCTGGTAGCCAAACATTGATTCCCACGACCAAGTACATCATAACCCCATTTGGCTGCCCCTCCCCTCCTCTCTCTCTCTCTCTCTCTCTCTCTCTCTCTCTCTCTCTCTCTCCATTCGCCACGGTGGGGAATGAGGGGTAGGAGATGGGAGGGGAGAAAAATAAATCATAAGAGAAGTATAATGAGGGAGACATATAAATGCATTGGGATAGGAGGAATTAAGGGAATAGTCTTTGGTTTGTAGCAGAACACTGCCGACCTCAGCATTACTAATAGGAGATCTGTGCCGTAGCATAGTTTAGAGAAAACTAACACCTATCCAATTTTACCCTTAGAGTACTATTAATCGGTTAATTACAGGCGATTATGTGAGAGTATGAAGTTTATGAAGATGTCTTGGAACAAACAATCTATGGGAAATTTAACGAGTCAATTGCGTATAATTGTGACAACAGTGGAAATAGATATTATAACTAATAGAGCAGAAAAGTTTCTTTGCAACTTTTTGTTTTCCTTTGGTTATCACGTATAATTAGCTTCCAGGAGAAGATAATAAGGAAAACACAGAACGATAGAGGAGTTCATGAGAGTTGTGTGGGGCGGGTGGCAGACACGTGGAGTGAATGAAGGAATAAAAATTATTACAGTCAAAAACTTCAATCGAACTATCAATGAAGCATAAGTGGTGATACATTAGCTGTGTTGAAAATGTATAAACGAGGAATGAAAATTCTCATCTGAAAGTACGTAAGTATAGTGGTGATACTCGTACGTACTCTTAGAGGTGGTGGGATCAATGAGGAATGAGTCTGTCAGAATGAGTCTATCTGGATGGGTTGGTGGTGTTATGACTGGTACTTGTTTGGTGTGGCAGGGGTGGGTCTGTTAAGAGAGACCTGAACACTGGGTGGGGTTGAGTTTGGAATGTTTGGAGCTGCGGCACTGTTTTATTAGTAGTGTGAATTTAGAAGAGGTAGTAGGTCTGGATGGGTTGGAGGAGTGACACTGAGTTGGTTTGGCAGTGGTAGTTATAAAAGGGGTAGGTCTGAATGAGTTGGAGTTGCGACACTATTTAGTTCTGGCAGGAGAGTGGGCTTTGCAGAGGTGAGTGTGGAAAGAATGGGTCTAACTTGGGTGGCGCTGGGGCAGTGTTGGTCCAGGAGGGAAGTAGTCTGGCAGGGATGGTGGAGGAGCAAAAATAATGTGAGTTGGAGGAGAGACTGCCTGTAATTGGAGGGGACGGGAGGGAGGGAGAGAGGGTAACAAGGCACTAAAGCTGACAACAACTGAGAGAATGTGACAATAATAGCGTGTGGAGGATGAGCGGTGAGGGTCCGGAGCTGCTGGACTCCCTCTTTTACTGGTGGTGGCACGGGACCACTGGAAACAATGACCACATATCGGAAAAAAATGATGTTGTTTCTGTGTAACTGTGGCCAAGGAAGTGAAGGACAATGGCCATGTGCCGTTCCGACTCCCTGCCCCCCTGGCCTTTGTTTCCCCTTCTTCCTTCCTGTTCTGGGTGTTCTGATGTCCTTCCTGATGTCTTACTTGCATCCACTCCCAGAGAAGTATGCCCATTTTTATCATAACATGCTTATGCAGTGTAACTTGTGTATTTGTTGCGGATTATTTATTTTCATTATCCCATAAATGTAGAGGAAAGCAATAGGTCAGCTAGCCTTTAGTGAAGCGGAAGGTGTTAGTCAGATGGACAGTGTAAGTGTGGGGATCATTGTAGGTGTGGGGATGAATATAAGTGTGGGGATCAGTGTAAGTGTGGGGATCAGTGTAGGTGTGGGGATGAATATAAGTGTGGGGATCAGTGTGTGGGTGACGATGTGAGTGACATGAAAAATATGAATGATGTAAGAAGAATGTGAATATAATACGGCGAGTGTGATGTGACTGAAGTGGAATACATGTGATGTGGAGAGTGTGAGGTGGTTGCAAGGACTGTGTGAGTAAAGAGGGAGTGGAATGAGGTGGAGAGATCTGTCATTCGAGGGAGGTTGAGGCTGGACAATACCTTTGGCCAGGTGAGCCGTCGTCACTTCCATACACAGTAATGAAGACCATTCAGTGACCTGTCTGCTCCATTCTCCCACCCTTGACTCACAACACACACTATGCTACACTGACTACTACTACTACTACTACTACTACTACTACTACTACTATGACCATCACTCTGTCTACACTGCTCAATCCAATACTCTGACCACTACTCTTGCCAAATCCCAGCTACTTGCCACACCATACTATATAACGTGAGCTTACAATGGCCATTGCACTTATCACTAGTAATAATGACTGCTTTATACGACTTACTTTGTCACTTTAATTTCTGAAGATTGACTACTGTATTCAATTATTAGTTCATTACTGTGATAAAATGCTCTTCCAGCTATTGTATCTTTTTCATAAAGCATTAACCAAATATTACTCTGACACTGATTACATATATTACTTTTGACTACAAATTTCTTTAACCACTGGGTCACTATGACAAAATTTGTTATTGTGTGACTGGTTTCGAATCCCACCAATACACACGTCCTACTTTTCCACCAACCCACTCTCATTTCCTTCCACTCTTGCGTGCCCCCTCACACAGGCTGAGTAAGGCGAATGTAAAGTGTATATTGATGTGCAAGTAATCCGTGTTATCAGAGAGCACCTTATGTGAGGGCGGGACCTGGTGCCCCCCGGGGAATTCTTATCTTTGCCATCTGAAAGGCCCGCACGTGTCTTCCTCACCCTTCCCCAAGTCCCCCCCCCCCTTCCTTGACTCTTCTCTTCCTGTACTCTTCATTTTTCCAATTTTCCTTGCACTTTCACTTTCTTCTTTCCTTGCACCGTTTTCCCCCTATCTCTTTTCCTACCCTTCCCCTCCCTGGCCTTCTGTTTGTCTCGTGGGACAACCTCTTTGACAGACACCAGTGAAATGAGCAAGTCCCTACGCACCCCTCCAATCCATCACAGGTACTACAACGACCTTCTCCTGCCTTCACTAACACCAATAATAACACTGCAACCATCAATATTGCCTACACTCATGCTGCACTAACCATCACTAGCTCTCATAACTTGCTATCTACTTGTACCACTACCCACTACTCCCCTACTATCAACCACTACCCGGTACATCAGTTGGACAGATGACAGCCGCCGAGCCACTAATCCAATCCAACAATTGATAATAACAGCCCACCTCACCCCAGAGGCTTATCTCTGGAATACGGCCTGGCAAAACTGACGGATTACTTCCTCCCCTCCAGTCCATCATGTCTCCCATCATCGCGTCCTTGCCCTATTGCCTCGTATTCCACTCTCCCCCTTCTTTACTCCATTCTCATTCCCCCTTCCTCATTCGCTTACCCCACAGGTTATTTTCTCGTATCTCCCTGTTTGATTTCTTCACTCCGTCACTTTCCTGTCGTAAAATGCCATTGTTTTCCAATTTGACGTTTTGTTTTCACACTCTTCTTCGTTCGCCTATTCTTCTCTTCATTCCAAACACCTCACCCCTCATTCTTTCCAATTTCATTTTCCTCGTCTTTTATTATGTTTATTTTTCTTACTTTTTTCTTTCCCTTTAAGTGTATCAACCTCTTTCTCCCATTGCTACCCTGCAGTTAACTAGAATTTGCTTCAGTGTCAAAATAAAATTAGACCACCTTGGCTATCCACAAGTAGGTACTTGCACATCCTGACCAATAACCCTGGATCACCAACACTGGCATCTGGTTCACCATGTAATTTCAGAGCCATTGCCAGTCCTCCTTATCGTTATTATTGCATGGCTGCATTATCACTGCTGCCACACTGTTTGAACTGTCTCTGTAACCTGTTCGTACCCTTTCACTAGTAGTCTCCTCCCTGCCCCTCCCCTTGGCCATTCAATCCCTCAGAGGACACCACTCGACACCCACTTATGGCCACTTATCTCTCCTCCCCCACCCCGACCACCCACTTATTCGGTCGCTAATCCACTTATCTGATACAACACAAACAGCGTAAGGGAGGGGCGGCGTGACAGGTGCCTGGGGGAAGAGCAGAGAGGGACAGGAGGAGGCCAGGGAGGGACAGAGAGGGGAGAATGGGCAATCACATATGTTCCACTAACACTGATCTGGTCATGTCCAACCTCGTGATGACCTCGCCACTGGCAACACCACCGGAGGGACCGACTAGCGTGAGGGTCTACAATAATATGAGAAACGGGAGTCTGAGGAGTGGAACAACTGTTTGAATGGTGAATTAGAGGATTAAAACAGTGTTGTCTGGAAAGCATAGTGAGGAAGAGGATCGATAAAGGGGAATGTAAGGAAGGTGTATACGACTGATTCTAGTCTGTCTGTGTTTTGAGAGGAGTATGGAATAGGGTGAGGGAGTAAGAGAAGGAGGAGGAGAAACTCTCGACTTTAGGATAGTGAAATATGAGTAGCAGGAACAAAGGTAAATATGGGAGTTGAAGAAGGACAAGAAAATAAAAGCACTGAAGGAGTAAGGAATAACAGAGAAGGTGAGAGAGTTGAGTGAGAGCAACGACAAGGGAATGGTGTTGTGGAGGAATTAGTAAGGCATTTAAGGAAAAAAGCGTGAGGAAGTGAAACAAAGAAATACTGAGAATGAAGTGAGTGAGGTTTAAATATATATAGAAGAAGGACGAGGAAGGAAGCCAGAGGAGGAATTTAGCATTGAGCAGAGAAGTAGTGGTGGCGGCATCAATGAGTATAAAAGTGAGTTGGGGAGCCTCCCTGCTGATGTGGGTGACGTGAGGTGGTCCGGACAGGCAGCTGCTTCCATTGTAGTGGGGAGGGACAACAGAGTTACCTCACCCAGTAATATACTGGGCAGGCCTACACTACCCTACCACATCATTCCAAGCCACTCACGATCCAATCTCATTAGACGCACAAGCCTCCAATTCCTATCACTCTCTACCATTGCCTACTAAGCTGTTACTGAACCACTTTATTGCCTTCACATTGCACTGGATAATCTACCACAAAACAATATCATGCAATACCGTACCATATAGTGCAATATTATACCATTTTATACCATACTAGACAAACTGAATCATACCACTCCATACCAAAATATGCTAGTCCAGATCAGACCACACCACAGCATACCAAACCAGACCGAATTAGACCAATCCAAAAGATACCCCATGAGGTGGACAGGGTAGAGTACAAGAGAAGTCACAGTAAGGTCCCCTGCTGGTGTGTCATGTCAGGGTGAGAGTATGACTGACACCCAGCACGAGGGTCTGACTGACAGTGTTGTTGTAGTTGTTGTTGTTGTTGTTGTTGTTGTTGTTGTTGTTGTTGTTGTTGTTGTATTTCTCTCAGTCACTCCGCGCCCCAGAGACTCGCTCACTCAGGGGGCTAATATGCAACCACCTAACAGCCTTACAATTCCTATGAACTGTTAAATGTAAAGGTTCCGTCGCCTCTTTCTACTAACCCCAAAAAAATAATCAGGCTTCGAAGCAAACTATTCTGTGGACGACTTTGTAGAGAAAGGAGAAAATTAAATATACAATAATGACTTTTGTATGTTGCTTCGGATACACGAGACTGACTTTCATGCTCGTGGGAAGGATGTGATGCTGGTGTGTGTGTGTGTGTGTGTGTGTGTGTGTGTGTGTGTGTGTGTGTGTTTGTGTGTGCCGCTATACTTATGTGTGTGTGCGTAATCTGATTTGCATGTTTACTACAGTACAGTGCGCATATCTTGCATTTCTTAATGTATGTGTGTACATGTGTGCGTACAGCGTGCCCCCGGCTGGGTATGAGAACACGAGTATCAAGTGGCATATCCGTCGTGGCTGAGCAAGTGATAAAAGCCTCTGTGTAGGGAATCATAGAGCATGTAATGTGGTGCCGCTCTGCCCGACCATCGACAACACCTCGCTCACAAAAAAATATAAATTGACGATTGAATTGTCCATGAAAAGTAAGCGAAGCTATTGAATGGGTGGAGGTGGTGGTGGCGTGGGGGAGGTAGGTATGGTGGTGGTTGTAGTAGCGTGGGGAGGGAGGCATGTTAGTATAGTGAAGGAGGGTGATAGTGGTGGTGTGGTGTAGGCAGGGGAGATGTGTGGTGGTGGTGGTGGTACGGCGGAGGCATTAAGACCATATTAACGAGAAGGAGGAAGTCATTCAGTAATAAGGATAGTTGGTCCAAGTGGAGGTATGGATGGAATGAAGGAGAGGGAGGGTACGGATGGAGAGAACAGGGGGAGACACAACTGCATGGAGGGGACAGAAGGAGGGGAGGATACTGATGGAGGGTACTGAATGAGGGAAGAGAGGGAGGGTACCAGTGGAGGGTAGAGAGGGAGGGTACTGATGTAGGGTAGAGAGGGAGGGTACCGGTGTAGGGTACCGGTGGAGGGTAGAGAGGGAAGGTACTGATGTATGGTAGAGAGGGAGGGTACCGGTGTAGGGTACCGGTGGAGGGTACTGATGTAGGGTAGAGAGGGAGGGTACTGATGTAGGGTAGAGAGGGAGGGTACCGGTGGAGGGTAGAGAGGGGGCCTACAGAGGGAGGGTAGAGAGGGAGGGTACTGAGGGAGGGTAGAGAGGGAGGGTACCGGTGGAGGGTACAGTAGAGAGGGAGGGTATAATATACAAGACCCACTGTGAATGCCCCACCAGGACCAACCAGGCAGGCCAGCTGCTCTCACCCTTAACACTACACTATTCACCTCAGCTGTCTGGAAGGCTTCCGTCGGCATTCCATAGTGTTTCATTCGTTCATTTATTCAGTAAAGGCTGACAATTGGTCCGGAGTCCGAGCGGAAAATTTTCAGTGAAGAGCGAAGATGTGTGAGAGAGTGAGGAATGTTCACTTGAAGGTGTATTATCCGGAGCCGCTTGTAATGTTGGTATAAATGACCGGACACAAAGGTTGGATGGAGTCCGGTTGTGGCTCACAATGACGGATGTGAGAATGATACCCTGTTTATGAAGAAGGTCACTTCACTTCCAACCAAACCATTGTGCCAACCTCACTCTTATTTCACTTAGACGGAGAGGCCAAGACACGCGTCATTCTGCCTTTGATGGCAAATGCATTTTGTATATATATATATATATATATATATATATATATATATATATATATATATATATATATATATATATATATATATATATATATATATATATATATATATATATATATTCTTCCTTACTTTCTCTAGTACTATCCCCTATTCCTATACCTGTATTACCCACATCTGTCCCACCCCAAGCGTCACAACCCATCAACTATTATATTTGTGTTGTTGTCTGGGTGTGCAGGTCATGGCGGGGTGAACCAGCTGGGCGGAGTGTTCGTCAACGGGCGGCCGCTGCCTGACATGGTGAGACAGAGGATCGTAGAGCTCGCACACAACGGCGTCAGACCCTGCGACATCTCACGCCAACTCAGGGTCTCTCACGGCTGTGTCTCCAAGATTCTCTCCAGGTAAGTTGTGATTCATTGTTTATACTTGAGAGGTTTCGGCCAGAGGTGACTGATCATTCATCCTACACATGGATAGAAATATATGACTTGCATATCGTGGGTGGAGGAATAAAGTCAGTGGTGCATTTTGCAGTTCACCAATGGCGTAATACATCGAAAAAACAATTAAGATGTAGATTCCTTTGTAAATATTATTGCTATCACAAATTTGACCATGGTGTAATCTGTTTCAATATGTTGAAGTTTAGGCTTAAGGAAGCAAAAGAGATTGAGTGACTGTTATGTTGTCTGTTTACCTGTGTGCTATTGTATGCTTCTCTTTTCCTTTTTGCTCTCCTCGACAGTTCAATTTATTTCTGAGTGAATCTTCTGCATTTTTTCTCTCTTAATGATATACTCGTCTACAAACAGGTTCTCTTGTATACTGAGGCAGTCTGTTTCCAACCACTGTTTGAAGGAATAAGGTGCACTCCGATTTGACCAAAAGCGGAGTTTCCCTATTTAATATAAATTTTCAAGTCCTGCTCTCTGCTTCTCTGATGCAATTTTTTCTTATTTTACAATCTCCTTCGTGTCCCGTCTGTGGTTTACTTAGTAGCTCCGTTTGTTCTCTAGCTTTCATCCTTTCAAGATTTTCATGCTTCTCACTACTCCTTTTCCCGTTTTATTTACTTATTTTTTCATCCCCTCTCTGTCTCCCCTTGTGGTTAGTTCCAGCTTTGTTGATGTATTAATATGGACGTCGTAAAGGCAAGGGAGGGGCGGGTGGTGGGACGGGTGGACAAAAAGCTGTGGTTATTGTTAGGAGGTTGTGGTGGTGGTGGTGGTGAGGCTATATAGTGTGGTCTATATGGTGGTGATGGTGGTAGTGGTGATGGCAGCTGTGGAAGTAATGTGGTGGATGTGTAGTGATGGTCCTGGTACTGGTGGTGGTGGTGGTGGTTGTAGTGCGATATATGTGGTGGGGTAGTGCAATAAGTGTGGTGAAGGTGGAGGTGGAGATGGTGGTGGTGGTGGTGGGGGTCCAAGGGTCCTGGCAGTGTGTCTCCTGGGCTGCTCACCACACACTGCCGCCACGGATGGATTCTCTTCTTTGGTGCCGTTGATATACTGTCCCTCCGACTGAGTAATGTCTTCCTTCTGCCTGCCACAGTCTTCCTACGACCTGGCACTGTCTTCTCTTGATCTACCGCCGTCTTATCATGACCTGATACTGCTTTTCCTTGATCTGTCACCGTCTTCTCGCGACCTGGCATTGCTGACTCCTGACCTGTTTTGTCGTCTCATGGTATACCTCATGTGGCCTGTCATTATATCATGCATCAGCCTCTCTCTTCTATCGCTGTTATATTGAACATTGCAGATTAGAAATTTCTCAATATATGCTTCCTCCACTCAAGGGAACATGTAACACTAGCCAAGCTACTCACCCTCACTACTTATCTGTCCAACTCCGGATTACAACATTTTACCTGTACTCTCAATCTTTCACGTTCACAACTGGTCAACTATGGAACACTCTACCTTCATTCATCATCATCCCTCACCATAAATTATACTCCTTCGAACGCAATGTGTCGTAACTGTTCGAACAAATTTGGGTATAATTTTCAACCTCTCACTCATCGTCAGCTTCACAGGCATTAAGAGCGAGTCTTACCTTTAGCTCTACATTCCTCAATATGGGATATAAAACACTTCCTACAACTTTGGTTAGGCTTACTGTTCATCCACAAGTCTCCAAGATGTAATTTAACAACTCACGACGAATTTATAGCCCATTTTATACAATATATATAGGCAGAGGTTTCTTGTGCCCCAATTACGGCCATAAAGCCTACGTTCAGAGTCAGTGCATAACAAAAAACCGACAGCTCAACTACACCCATTATTCTAGCACAACTGTACGACCCGTATTGGCAATGGTGGTAATAGTGGTAGTGGTGGTGATATTGGTGGTAGTGGTGTTGCTGCTGATGGAAATAGTGACGATGGAGATTGGTGGTGGTGGTGGTGGAGTTGGGGTCGCAGGCTTCTCAAGCTATGAATAATTCCATTTCTGGCGATCTTGTTTTTATACAATTTCCGACCCGCCCCTGGATGATGTGATTGTAAGGGTGGGCAAGAGTGGGTGAGGGGGAGGGTGGGATGGGTGTGATGTGGTTGTGAGGGAGGGTAGGCAGAGACGGGTGTGGTTGTTTGGGTTTGTGGGCAAGGGTGTGTAGGAACGGGGTGACTGTAATGGAGTATACACTAGGTCGAGATGAGTGGAAATGAAAGCAAGGTGAGTAGGGGATGCTTCGTGTGGAAGGGACAGTTGGTAATAATTTAGTGTAAAATTAGGTGAAAGATGGATGTAAATGTGGAGGGTTTCAAAGGGGGGTGGATTTCTGGATGTAAAAGGTCGTAAAAAGAAGCACGTACCAGTGATCATGTAAGTATGATTGTTTACATTACCATTTTGCTTCTTTGGGAATAGCGTAAAGAATCTTAACTGAGACTACAGGAGAAGATCTATTATTTATGTATTTAGTTTAACATACGTATTACTTTTCCAAACTCTCTCAAGAGATGAAGCATTCCTTAACATATTTATTCTACTATAAGAAACGACACACACACACAAATGCTGTAACGAACCTTGCCACAACAATTTTTCACGTGTTAGACCTCGTGGCCCTATTACACCCAAGTATAGCGGTCCAGTCTCATAAGGTGACTAGAACACTAATCCTCGGAGTCCTGTTGTCCATCGTAAGGGAGTAAAATGGGACAGAGGTGGTGTTCACATACCGTATATATATAGTTTAACTTTTATTATTCCAAAGATTCACTGATATATGCCTTATTCATTTTGGCATACATCCCCTCCACAATCTGTATTAGCCTCTCCCATATTTTAATAACCAATCTGCACAAAATATTAAACTTCTTATAATTTTGTCTATCATTCTGGCATTTACATTCTATACTAAAGTTGCCCATATTATTACATGTTTTACTTTCCCTGTCACAATTATGGTAAGCAATAAACAGAAGAGCACAACTATATCTTCTATTCAGATTCGTGGTTATTATTTCATACACTCGTGGCCAACTTGCATCGCTTCAAGATTCTGTCCACTACGGCCTCGCAACCAAACACTGTATATCCTCATGCATCCTTTTTTAAAATGTAAAATTCACGTTGGCTAAAAAATTTACATGTCGAATTTCTAAAAAGGTGTGCTATTAAAAATATGAGTATCAGCCAACATGAAGCTCTATATTATGGGTCTGGTTTTGTGCGCCTGTGATGCTTTTCTCATATATTTTTATTGGAGCATCATTCTCACATGACAAGTGTGTGAGCACAGGGGAAAAGTTTGGGGCGTCACGCACCCCCGCGCCCCACCCTCGCCCTCCACTGCTGCTGCTGCTGCTGTTGTCCCTGCACCGAAAACACTCCATCAAAATACACCACAACACAATTCCATCTCCGTCGACCCCTCTCCCTCTCTCTCGCTCCCCTCTTCTCCCTTCCCTGTCTCTTCTCACCCTTTTCTCCCTTTCCTGTCTCTTCTAACCCTATTCTTCTTTCCCTGTCTCATCTCAACCTTTTCTCTCTGTCTCTGTCTTAAGTTTACATTAATTAGTAAACAAAGGTTATTGAAACATACTGACTCAGTAAACGTTTTCGTATGTATAAAGTTTGTATTTATAAAGTTCGTTTTGTTTAACAGACCTTTCGAAAATAAAAAGCATTTCGAAACTGTACAAACCTGTATCCAGTTTTCTCTTCTTTATCTCGCACTACGTCTCTCAATCTCTCTCTCTCTCCCCATTCTTTCTTTTCCTTACTCATCTTTCCTCTTTTTCCCATTCCTTCATGTCCTTCCTCAGTCCTCTTCGTTCCTCTTCTCATCCACTTTTCTCACAGCCATTCCCACTTCTATTTTATCCCACTCTACCACGCCCCCTCGCCCCTCCATGCATCTCGTTCAAGCACTCACTCCCCACTCCTACTGCACCTCGTTATGCCTTTACTGCACAACCTAATTCATTGCGACTATAATATTTATCCCTTGTTTACTGTAATAATAATAATATATAAAATAATAAATATACAGCAAACTATGACAGGTGTTAGTACTGTCCTATATAAGCCGTTTATCTAACTGTTTATGTTCGTAACTTAATAAAACACACGTAAATTTCGGCTTAATAACCTTGGACAAGAAGTAATGTTTACCCCTTGACTATTCCAGAGGGTGACACTAACATCTTCCCTCCTGTCAAACGTTACGTCTGTCTAAGTATAGTTTTGTCCATCAATCTGAATCATCATGCTGTCCCTGTCAAAATTATTACTACCAGTCATTACTCTTTTACAACCAGACACCACCAGTATACCACCATTCATTATCATTTTATTGCCTGTTACAACCATCTTATTACCAGTCACTATTATTTATTACCAGTCACTATCATTTTACCACCAGTCAATATAATTTTCCCAACAGTTACTACCATTTTATCACCAGTCACTACCATCATTTTACCACCAGTCACTACCATATTACCACCAGTCACTACCATGTTACAACCAGTCACTACCATATTACCACCAGTCACTACCATTATACTACCACACAACCATCCCTTTCCTCCCTCGTCCTGCACAGTACATACATTCACCGACTCTCCTCCACGCTTCCCTCTTATAGTTTCCGTCCTCTCCCTATACTACTTTCAATTCAATCACCGCCCCCACTAGTTCTTAATATTCCACCAATTACATAAATCTCCCATTATCCTCCCTCCTGCCTTGCCTTCCCATATATCATTCCTGCTCTTGCCACCATCTCGTCTTCGCCTTTTTCACTCTCTCTCTCTCTCTCTCTCTCTCTCTCTCTCTCTCTCTCTCTCTCTCTCTGATCTTTATTATTTTGATCTTGGTGATGTTGATATTTTTATGTGTCCTGTTTATGTCACTGTCTTTAGCTTATCGCTATTTTTTTATTTTTTATCTTTCTCACTGCCATTTTTTTTTCTTTTTTTTCTTTTGGGCTGTCATTCCTTTCTTTCAATCTTTCCCTATCCCGCTTTCTCTTTCTGTTGCATTCTCGTTCTATTTCTGCTTCTATATTTTCATCATCCACTTTCTATTCTTTACTCTCTTTCCATTCTCTTTCTCTCAGGTATCATTTCTCCATCTGCACAACCGTCTACAGTTCCACACACACACCACACTCAGTCAATGCAGTGCTTCTCCTATCACCACCTACCATCATTCCAGCCCTTCTATTCTTTCCATTAATTTACATCCCGTACAGCCGTTTTCATTTTCTCGGTAACACTTTTGGGGACACCATCTATGTCTTATCACCATTTCCACTGCACCGAAGCATAAGAACAACACTTCCAACCACACCATCCCCACTATAGAAGTGTACAATCCTCGGCACTAACTGAATCATACCATGAGACACCTTCCTTTACATGCCATCTTACTATCACTCTCCTATACCACTACCAAACCAGCATCATCACCGATACTATCACCACCAGCACATTCATGACCACCACCATCACCATCACCACCATCACCAGTATCACTATTACTATCACTACCACCAATATCACTACCACCACCACCACTATCACCACCACCACCACTATCACTACCACCACCACCACCCCTACCATCACTATCACTATCACTACCCCCACCACCACCACCACCACCATCACTATCACTACCACTATCACCACCACCACAACCAATATTATCACTTCCATCATCACCACTACACACACACTTCCACCGACACTATCATCCCACTACAACAGTCACTCCTTCTATATGCACCCTCACTCTCTCTACTGCCACCATCACAGCGTCACAACAATCACCATTTCACCAGCATCAGGATAATCATTCCACCAGCATCACTACAATCATCATCCCACCACCAGCACCAACAACACAGCACCATCCAGAGGGCCGGGCTGGCACACGACCCTATAATGGCCCACTGATGGAAAACAGAACACAAGCAGAAGAGGAGGAGGTATTGGTCCGTCTTTCCCCTTCTCTCCCACGCAGCACACACACACTCTCTCTCATTTCTCTTTATACTTCGTTTCTCTTCTTTCCTTTTACCTTTCACCTACACCCCATCTCATCTCTGTCTTCCTCACTTTTCTCTCTGGTCTTCAACCCTTCTCTCATCTCCTTGCCACATCTCTCCTACTTTCATTTTCACTTTCTTTCAAAAACCCACTCGCATTTTAATTCCATCTCTTCTCTATCCATTTCGTTTCTGGTGTCTCTGTGTTACCTTTCTCCATCAACTGCGTGCTGGATATAGTTTTAATGTTATATACCTTCTATTTTTAAAGGGTTTCGAGTATTTACTTAAACTACACAAGCTACCCTCGGTAATAATACAAAATGGGATAAATTTCAGAAGGAACACCGGTATTCTGAGGGAAAGACAATAATCGGACAATTGAAATGTAAAGATCCAATTTCTTGAAGCATATCGTTCTAGCAAAGGGATACAGAAGGTACAGGGCAAGACAAGGGACTGATGCCTGCCAGCGTGATACCATTAAAACTCATTGCCAGAATATGTCTTCCCTTTATGGCCAGTGTACTGTGAATGGAAATGCAAGCTAAGTGAGGCAGAATCTCACTCTGGCCTCGACCCCTAAACCTGCTCTTCTTCTCCCTATGCCTTTCTCCGTTGAATTCTTCCCCTGCCTCTCTCCGTTGTATTATTATTCCCTTGCCTCTCTCCGATGAATTCTTCCCCTGCCTCCCCATTATCTTCTTCCATTGCCTCTCTTCCTTGTTTTCTCCTGCCTCTCGTCTTTGATATCATTCCCTGTATAGTCTTTATTCTGTTTCCATCCACTGCTTTCCTTTACGTCATTGTCCCTCACCTTTGTATATTCTTATACTTTCTCCCTCCTTTCTATCATAAACCTTTTCCCTATTACTTCTCCCTTGCTCTTTTTCTCTACTTCCCTCCCCTCGCCTTCCCTTATATCTTTTTTTAATGGCTCCTTACCCTCCCTTCCCCCTCCCTCCCATCCTCCCTCCCTCGCCACATGTCCTTCAGAGCCCCAATGTTAATCCAATTTACCCGACAATTTAATCCTTAAGAAATGATGTATCGCCCCCAAACAGTCTTAAATTAGCTGCCTCCCATCTGTTTTATTTTAATTGGATCTCCACAGAACATTATTACACCAAAAAATGCTTAATTATTAACATTATCGGTACACTGCTTTACGTAATTAACCTCTTTACTTTACTTCACCGATCTTATATAAATACTTCTCTTCATCACTCCATATTTTAGATTAGACAATGAGGTGATATAACATATTTATCAAATGAATGTGGCTGTGAATGTGACCATATGAGTCTGTTTATGAATGTGTGTGTGTGTGTGTGTGTGTGTGTGTGTGTGTTTATACTGCCATCTGGGTAAGTGTGAATGTGTGTCTGTATTTGCAGCCTGAGTAGGTGCGAGTGTGCGCGATATTTGTGTATGCGAATGTGTGCACATAAGCGTGTACGGTAAGGCTGGGGGAGAGTGTATCAGGGGAATAATCTCTGGAATGAAAGTGGCTCCCTGCTGCCCCTTGTCCCACCTCCCCCCTTCTCTCCTCAACCCCCTCCCCCCGCCCCTCCTGTGGACGCGTGTCACTGTCTTGTCGCAGAGGGGGGGCACTTCTCCCCCTCCCCCCCCATTCTCCTTTCCTTTCCCCACCATCCATGTCTTCCTTCTATTCTACAATTGACTCTCTCTTTCCTCTACCCATCCCCATCTGGTCTTTCTCTTTATATTCTCACTTTTATCTTCCCATCCCCATACGTTCTTCTTCTCAATGTTCTCTCTTTCCTTTCTTTCTCATTTGTCTTTGCTCTCTACTCTTTCTCCAATATTTTAGGCATATTTCCATCTTTCCTCGTGATTCCGTCCTTTCCCTTTCCTCCCTTTCATTTAGTCCTCTTCTGTCCTTCCTTTCTCCCTGTCCCCCCACCACCACCACCCTCTGCCCCCGTGGGTGTTCTGTGGTGAGGGGAGACACACGGCACCACGGGAGGTAGGTAATGGAATGCTGGGCAGGTGGCAGGAAAAGGCAGCGTGTTGACTATACGCTACAGGTGCCAGGAAGGTGAAGGGAATCAATGCAAAGTCACCTACGACCCATCATCATAGCCATCATTGTAGTCATTACCACAAACCCTGCCATAACCAGTAAGACAAGCGTAGTCAATGTATTCTCTGGTACCATCTCATCAAGTCACTGGTCACCATGAAGGCGGGATGTAATTACCTCATTAACCATCTGTTGCCAGGCTGAGGCCGACGAAGGGTGAGGGTATCGATGTCATTGAGAGAGAAATAGAGAGAGAGAGAAAGAGAGAATGTGTAAGAGAGGGGTGGGGGAGGGGGGAAGGGTGCGCACGATCGTGTGGTGTGTTAAGGGTGTTATTTGGAAGTTCATGTATGGACTTTGTTGAAGGGATGGAAGATGACTGTGAGAGGAAAGAAAAAGGCAAACTAGAAAAGTTGTAAACGAAAGGACGGAGGAATAAATGTAGCTGAGATAAAGAGAAAATAACGGAGATTGAAGGAGGAGAAGGAGGGGATAGAACGTAAAAAAGGTAGAAGGAAAAGAGGCGCGTCAGGCACAACGCAAACTACGCACGCATGCCTGCAGCCCCATGCCTCTCCCTTTCCCACCCTGGTCAGTTACACAGGGGAACTAATAAGAGCATATGTGAGGGCCGGACACCCAGGCCCAATTGCCCAGTCAACCTCAACATTTTGTGTATATCCCATTTGCATTCTGATGGAGGTCCTGTCGCGCCATCTGCCTCTCTGGTTAGGATCACTTTCCCTCTCACACTTTGCCTGTTATATGTCACTGCGTTTTTACTATTGTGTTTGCCTCTCCTTTTTCTCTCCGTTTTTCATCCACTCGTTTATTTGTAGATGCAGTTCGTGTTGTTTTAATATTTCTGTAGTGTGTATCTTCTGCTTCGATGGTGATGAACATTTTCAAAAGTTTATATCTTATCATATATGCAGTTTGGTAGAGAATAAAAATTAGTTTACATTGAATAAAGTATATCTATCATTGAACTATCGGGTCATTCATTTACTTGTACACTCATCCATCTATCTTCATATTTTTCCAACCATCCACTACCCATTAATCCATCCATCTATTTAACAATTGCCCAATGATCAATCTATACATCCATCTATTCATTCGTTTATGATTCATTACTCCATCCATCAATCCATCTATTCTTCCATTTATCTTCATATTTTTTCAACCATCAACCTATGCGTCCATCCACGACCCAATCATTCATCCATCTATTAAAACACTTGCCCAACGATCAATCTATACATCCATCTACTCATTCGTCTAAGATTCCTTCATTACTCCATACATCAATCCATCTATTCCTCCATTAACCGATCCATCTGCTTAAGGGGGGAAGTTTTGTGTTGGTAATTCTGGAGCAATTGAATCCTCCCAACTATTCCAAGCAACAGAACACCATTATTTTTGTTCATATGGTCCTGTGTCCTGGCATACTTTGGAGGAATCATGGCACTCCAATGTACCAAAAGAGAATTACTGTACCACCTTAACATCGCCCAGTAGTCCCTCAATGCTTTGCGTCCCAGACAGAGACACGAGCCTGATCTTTCTTATAGTAACGCCAGACCGCAAGAGTCCGCCATCCTCGTCTCCACCACTACCACCGCCAGCCACCCCTCGTCAAAACAGATCGTCCGGGCTCCTAAAATCCTTGGCTAACTGGCTCCTGGAAGTGTGTTTTTCGTTCGGGTGGCGAGCGATCTGGTGTGGAAAATTGTGCAGTCTAATTATGTCTTCAACCTCGTCCATTATGGGTGCCGGAGGGGAGAGAGAGAGAGAGAGAGAGAGAGAGAGAGAGAGAGAGAGAGAGAGAGAGAGAGAGATTGGAATAAGGGGAGGATAGGAAGATGTTCATGAGGGAAATTAGTGATTAACTGTAGGGAAGATCAGAGAGGGAGAGAGATGTGTGTGTGTGTGTGTGTGTGTGTGTGTGTGTGTGTGTGTGTTCGTGAGCAGAGAGAGTGAATGAGAGACAAACAGAAATAAAAGATAAGTGTATAAAGGAAGTTTGATACAAGAATAAAAGATATAAACAAAGGAAGGAGACATGGGGATTATACAGATGAACTAAGAATGCTAAAAAGAAAAAAAAAGGAAAGAAATGACGCACAAAGAAACGAGGAATGGATTATATATATATGAATTAGGCATAAACATCTACCACCGATATACTGTAATAGGGAATAGGATAAAATAAAAAAATATAAAGACACGGACATATGAATTAGAAAGACGAAGCGCCAGCCAGGAAGTGAGAAAAAATAGAGATATGAATTAGGGAGAACCAAAAATAAAAAATAGAATGATATGGGAGAGGAAGTGAAGCGAGGACTGAGGAAGAGGGTGGAAACTAGGAGAGGAAAGAGGGAGAGACGTTTTTGACTGCCAAGGGGGGAGAGGAGAAGGAGAGGGGGCGGGGGGAGGGGGGCGGGGACAGAGAGAAGAGTAGAAGGAGAGTAGGAACGCGTCTCAAAGGAAGGAAATCTTTTTGTGGAAGGAGGTGGAGTGAAGGGGAAAGGAAAGAGTGAGGGAGAAAAAAAAAAGGATGGAGAGGGAAAGGATAAGGACGCGAAATGAGAGGGAGTGGAGGATGGGGGGAATGGAGTGTAGGGGTGGTGGGGGATTTAGGGCAACGAGGAAGAAGCAAAAGAATGAGAGAGAGACAGAGAAAGTAAATGAAATAGAGATAGATATACTGATAGATAGACAGATAGAGGATTTGAGAGAGAGGAGAATTAGAAATACAAACAAAGACAGACAAAAGGAAATACAAAATAAAATTAAATAAAAAATGTGTTGGGATTATTGACAAAGACCATAAAAAATTGAAAGAGTAATGGGAAGGAGAGGGAAAGGAATGGGAGAGAAAGGAGGGGGAGAAGAGAGAAAGAACAAGAAAGGGAGGGGAATGGAAGTAATGGGAGAATGAGGAGGGGAGAAAGAACGAAGAGGGGAGAGAAATGATGGGGGAATATGAAAAGGAGAAAGAATAAGGGGGATGTGAAAATGGAGGGGACTATGAGAGGAGAGAGAATGAAAGGGTAGATATAGGTGAAGGGGGAATGAAGAGAGGGGAAAGAATAAGGAAGGGGAAAGAATGAGGAGGGGGAAAAGAATAAGGAGGGGAGAAAAATGAGGAGTGGGGAAAGAATGAGGAAGGGGAAAGAATGAGGAAGGGGAAAGAATGAGGAGGGGGAAAGAATGAGGAGGGGAGAATAATGAGGCAGTGAGTTGGGAAGGAATGTAGGGGAGTGGGATATAAGTGAAAGGGGAATGAAGAGGGAATGAAGAGGGAAGGGGAATGAAGAGGGAAGATAAGTGAAGGGGGAGCGAGGACAGGGAGAAAGAAGGAAGGGGGGAGGGGGGAGATACCAGCCAGTCTTCCAGCCTGCTTCCGGCCTCCCCTGACGTATAATTCGGCCGTGCTGGTCTTATTAATAAAACATGTATGGTGCCCCAGCCTGGAGATACACAAGGACCCTCTATCTCTCCCGTTGTCCCCACCATATATGTATTTATTTAAGGGATGATCCTATGTATAGCCATGTCACCCAAGTACCAATAATCCAGACGTAATCCAGACATAATCCAGACATAATAACACCGCATCAACAATTCTGGCTCAGATACTGTGATGATTCGTTCTGGATTTGAAATGTGACCGTATTAGATATTTATGGGTTTTTTTTTTCTGTCTATGTAGGTTTGATTTCTCTCTTTAACTGCAATAGTGCTTACGATTAGGGGGGGGGGAGATTGGAGAAGGTTTGTTTTATATATTTGAGCAGTGAAGGTGCTCAAAGATGCCACCAAACTACCATCGTCGCAAAACCAACTTCGCGGTCGCCACTCTGTCTTCTCCTCCACCATAGCCAGCACGACCACATCAATTCCCTCCACATTACCAGCAAATCACTCACCCATCTCCTACAATCCCTCCCTTAACCTCCTCATCTACCACCACCAGCACCACCACTACTCCCTCCTCCATCACAACCACCACCTTAGCCCCTTCTTCACAACCCCTCTTTTACCTCCTCAGCTACCACCAACTGAATCACCAGCTCCCCCACTTCCTCGTCATCCTCCTACTACTCCTCCTCTCCCCTTCTTCCTCGTCATCCTCCTACTACTCCTCCTCTCCCCCACTTCCTCGTCATCCTCCTACTACTCCTCCTCTCCCCTTCTTCCTCCTCTCCATCCTCCTCCACCACCCCTCCTCTCCCCTTCTTCCTCCTCTCCATCCTCCTCCACCACCCCTCCGTAGACCTATTGTTGATATTTACCGTGTCGGATCCATCCCGAGGAATTATTACTTCACGTTGGTTGTATCAGGCTTTCCTCACTGCTGCTCCTGTGATATATGGGGAGAGAGAAAGGGAGAGGGAGGGAGAGTACCTCAAAACACGAGTAATGTATCTGTTTTGTAGCTTTATTTGAAGAAATCAGTAGACTTTCAATTGTCCCACGAGAGATAAAACCTCGATACCTTCTACATAAAAGAATAATAATAGAAGCAGGTTCAAGGAAAAGACTCTTGTGGACGGACTGAAGGGCTCTTGTATTGATGATCCAAACAAAACTGCAAAACATATTTCCAGCTTTCATACTGAGGTAGCCTGTTTCCTTCCTTCCCCTTGGCCATCAAAGACTTTTCATCTCAGTCGCCATCGCAATCGACCACTTGTGCAGTCCATAATAGGTCACTGCAGGACTGGAGCAGAGGAGTGTCCCCGTTTGTATCGACCATAAGGACCCCTCGGTGAGTGACTGCCGCCGCCTCCAACAGTTATCCCCCCGAGGAGCAACATTAGCGTCGACGCGTAAAATAGAGCGACAACACATGTAGGCGTGACAACACTCGTCTCCGGCCACACGGGGGAGGAAGGCAGCAAAAACCAGGGACATGACGGAGGAATGTTCTTGAGGTGCCGACACTTCCATCTCCCCCCCCTCCCCTTCCCCTTCTCTCACTCGCCTCCCATATCCTACCCCCTCCTCCGTTCTCCCTACCTTCTTGCCCCTTCTCACAGCCTCATGCCCTTCCGCCTGCCCTTTTGCCCTGTCACACGACCTCTTGCCTTTCTTCCCGCCCTCATTTCCTACTTTTTCCTTGGCCCTCAGAGACACTTTATTTCTTCCCTCCTTCACTATCATTCCCACCTCCACTCCCTTATGGCATTATTCCTGCACACCCGTCCATTCTTATGCTCTTTTTTAATTTGCCCTCTTAATCTTTAAATCACTCTCATGATCGGTTACTTACATGACTATAAACCAATTGATGTGCCCCTTCTGCTCATTATACCTACCCTTTCTATCCACACCCCTGCCCTTCCATCCACACTCCTGTTCCCCCAGCCACACTCCTGCCCACCACACAACCATCACAAAAAAAAAAAATATATATAAAAAATAATAATAATAATTATAATAAAAAAAATATCACCCACCCTCCACAATTAGCCACCACCATCACCACAAGGGTCGGGGAGAGTGTGTGTGAGTGAGTAAGAGAGGCGCCCCACATGTGCAACCGAACCATGCAGGCGTTACGTGACGGTGTTACAGGGGAGTCAGGATGGATTCTCACGTTACCAGTTATGCAGGAGAGAGAGAGAGAGAGAGAGAGAGAGAGAGAGAGAGAGAGAGAGAGAGAGAGAGAGAGAGAGAGAGAGAGAGAGAGAGAGAGAGAGAGAGAGAGAGAGTACTGGTGACAACGAAGATATCAACTGGGATTTAAAAGTGACTTTTAGAGCGGCTCATTTGTTATGGGTACCACCAGAGGAGTCATACATTATCTGTTGTGGTGGCGGGATAGATGTGGTGGTCAAGATGGTAGTACTAGGTAGTGGTGTAGGTAGTGAGACAGGTGGTGCAGATTGCGATGGAGGTAGTGGTGGTGGTACTAGTGATGGTGAAAGGAAAAGTGAAGTAGTAAGTACGAATATGTTTGTGGTAGTGTTAGGGGAAAGGTGGTGTATGGCGATGATGGAGGTAGTGATGATGAAGATGGAGTAGAGAGAGTATGGTAGTGGTAAAGGAACCAGTCCTGAGAGAGTGCCACCCCCACCTCCCCCCCAAAAGTGCCACATGGCCAGGTCCGTGAACACATTAGTCAGGCGGCGTCACTGTTGATTTGTTGTGGTGTTGAGGTGTAAGATGGCGGACGTGTTTAGTGCTCCTCCCGCCCCAACCTTTCACCTACTATTTGTCAACTCAACCATCACCATCAGTCACCATTACCATCACCATCTCTCACTCACATCCATCTCTACCCATCCCCTACACATGACTGTCACTTATTGTCAAAGAGGGTAGTTGCTATTTCGGCCATTTTACCATCCCTCATCGTCATCTTTGCTCTGGCTCCCCTCTGTGTCCCATATCTGAATCATCAACAACAGTATCTTCCAAATTCAGTTCACTCACAGTCACTACCAACATCAAACATCACACTGACTGGTATATACATTACATTCCACCAACCAGGCGCCATCACCACTTAACACCACTTTACAATCCCAGCCCACACACAACAACCACCACTACTGCGACACATACAGATACATTCACCTCCTCTCCACAGGCACCATCACCACCATACAACGCTACACTCTATAAATAGCCCCCTCCCCCATCAAAACCCCATAATTCTAACTCTCTTGCAACCACAATCATCATGCACTTACGCAATCTCGTTCATCACCACCATAACATATGCGATACAGGGACCTCTATTCTACTTTAAGCACTCAAGTCACCTCACCACACAACCACACAGCATTACCAGCAATGACAAAACTTCCATCACTATTACCATACATGCATCATCAGCACATCATTACACAATAGCTCCAACACCACCAGATACACAGGCACCACCACCATCACCACCACAACGACAAGACAACACCACAACACCACCACACCACCACACAACACTACCCAACCTTCAATGACCACTGCCAGAAGTACCAGCAACACCACCACCAACACCATCACCAACACCAATACTAATACCACTAACACCAGTACCACCAACACCAATACCAACAACACCAACAACAACATCAACACCATCGTAGTCACCACCAACATCAGCACTAACACCAACACCAGCAGCACCACCATCGCTACCAGCTCACTATCACCCCAGCACATTAGCATACTGTGATATAAACCCGGTAGTAACGAGCTGCATCAGTGATCATGCAACGCCCGGATCATGGCCACTCTGGGAACAGTAACAATGCAAATGGCGTGTGCTCTGTGCCGCTGGTCAGGTTGTTATTGCCGCTCTCGTCTCTGTAATAAACTAATAATTATGGAAGCCATCATGCAAAGCCAATTGTCTGATTATCTCTCCCTATACACAACACCGTTTATTATTTGGCGATATTTTCATTCCTGAGTATTGCAGCTGCTATTATACCAGCACAATTCTCTGTTGGTTTTATTCATTTATTTTCCTATGCTCATCCGGGTATTTTTCAGTAATTTTTTAGCATGTATTGTTTAAAATAAACTTGATTTAAGATCCCGCCTTACGAGTTTTATACCATCACTATCAATCATTCACACCATTAATAGATCACATTCATATTAACATGGAAAGAAAAGAGCGAGGAAAAGAAAAAGGAAATAAAAGAGTCAGAAAGAACAATAAAGCTGAGGAAAAGCAGATGTGCACGTTACTTAACAAATCCAAACTGACCCACACTCATACACGCTGTTATAACCCCGAAGCACACATAGTCTAAACAAAAAGCATTGAAACCGCCATTTCAACCACTCATTCTCTCTCTCTCTCTCTCTCTCTCTCTCTCTCTCTCTCTCTCTCTCTCTCTCTCTCTCTCTCTCTCTCGATCCTCCGCTATTTCATTTGTTTTCTCCTCCTGCACCTCCTCCTTCATTTCACTCAATTCGTCCTCATTCTACATTTCTACTGTGCAGTACTCCCGACCCATAGACCCTGCTCGCTGTGTGATATCCTACCTACTCCCCGTGAGGACTCCAAGCTGCTCCTACCATCCGTCTCAATCCTGTTTATTCCCTTCAAAAATCCCCAAATTCCCATGAAAGTACTCTCATATAGCGTCTGCGGCCGCCTTAAATTGAGTCTTGAAGGCCGTGAGCAATTCTGGTCCTTGGGTTTCCAGGCACAAGGTCGACCAGTCGGTGTCTCCGCCCCCTGCCCCCCTGGCTCCTCCCCGGGAATGTTTTCAAAGTTGGAATGGGAATTTTGTTGCGTTCCAGAGAGGCTAGAGGGGGAGGAAGTTTGTCTAGGGAAGCTGGGTCTATATTCCAGCAAGAAGTTGATCTTGGAATATGTTCTCAAGATTTATAGTGAGGAGAGAGGCTCAGGACCACTTTGTTGTTAGCTCCTGAGGTGAGTGGCAGGAGGGGGAGGTTAGGAGGGAGAAGGGATGGAGAAAAAAAGGTTGAATGGAAGAACAGAGGCGAGAGAAAAAATGAAACAAAAATATGAAAGGGAAGGTTGGAGGGAGAGAAAAGATAAACAAAGAAAAGTGGAGGGAGAAAACAAGAAGGGATAATGAGGAAGGAAATTAAGCAAAGTAAACAATCAGTGAGAATAGTGTTTACATAAGACTACTGTATGTAAATGACTGACACACTTCTTTCTCTTTTGCGACACAAAAGTCACTTGTATTGATATAGAACTGGAGCGTGAAGATGGTTAAACAGGAATGAGTGTAAGGCCACCACGTTTGCATTTAGAAAATATTAACATTGGAGTGATGGAGATGTCTTTGGTGAATTATGATCAAAAGGATGGTGCCAATAGATAGAGTTGCCAGGACGACGGCTGTCATTTTATACAAACACTGGATTTTGCATTATGTGAAAGTCAACGGTGTAGCCAATATTAAGTCACGAACAAAGGTTCTGCATCAGTTAAATGAAACTGAAACATTTGCATTTGAATTATACGAATCAAAACTAAAAACATTATCATCTAAGGTTCCACATTATGTTACAAGACAGACCGTTGCATTGTGCAGTGAGAGTTAAGGTATGACAAGGAGGATAACTTATTGTAGCGTCTATTGCTGTTAGCAACTGGGAGGGGTAAACGAGAGAGTTCTATTGCTGGTGTTGCTTAGTTTGACTTGTTATCAGTAGGCAAAGAACAGCGGAGATGGAAACTACTTGGTGGTAGCGGTGGTGGTGGTGGTGGTGGGTCCTTGATCAATATCTGAGGCGGAAAACTTGCCCTCCATACCTCCTCTCACGCCTCCTGTGTTGTGCTAAGCCTACAGTCTCCGTCTCAAGTCTCCCCCTCCTCTCTCTTTTTTCCTGATTTTAATTTTCTTTCTGCCCACCGTTATCTTCCTTATGGTTCAATTTCTTTACATGCCGCTACAATCATTGACCCTTATTTTTGTATTGTTTTTCATATCACTTCTAATCCTTCACTTCCCTCCTTCTCTGTCTTCTCTGTCCTACCTCCTTCCACTTTCTTGTCAGCTCCCTTCCCCTTCTGTCCCCTTCTCCTCCTCTCCCCTGCCGTTCTCGTACTCTTACTACAGCCAGCCAGCCAGCCAGTCAGCCAACCAGTAGGGCGAGTTACCCATTGGCCTTTCCTTCATCCCCTTCTTACCCTCCAGATTCTCCTCTTCTCTCCCCTCGTCTTCCCCTTCCTCCTCTTCTTCCCACTTGTCCTCTATGATCACTTTCTTCCTCCTGCCTTTCTTCTTTTCTCCATGACTCTTCTTTTCCTACTTATATCCCTTTGGCATTAATATACTCATTCTTTTTACCTTGACCTACTCTTTCCTTTTCTTTTACTTGCTTCTGTTTCCCCACCTGGCATATTTTTATACCTTTCACACATCCTCTCATTTCTTTTGTTATCTATCAATTCCTTCCATTCATTCTTATTTTCATCTCATTTTTTCATCAATTTTCATGCCACTCTCTCCTCCTCTAATCGCATCCACCTTCCTTTCTCTCATCTGCTCCCTCCTCCTACTCTTTCCTTTCCTTGCACTCACATCCTCTCTCATCCACTTCTTCGTCCCCTTCTATATATCCCTCCCCTCAATCTTTTATTTTCCTGGGTGACTGTGCTTAACGTCACTCTTTATATTTACTGCCCCTCCCCTCCTGCTGGGATGGGAAGGGACTGGGAATGAAGAGAAGCAGGAAGAAGAGGCGTAAAGAGAGGGAAAGAGCGGCAGGGAAGAGAGGGAAAGAGGGGCAAAGAAGAGGAAGGCCAAGAGAGGTAAGAGGAAAGGTAAAGAGAGGAAAAGGAAACGTGGAGAGAGGATAAAGGAAAGTCGAGGATAAGGAAGAAGAGGAACGATGAGGGAAGAAAAAGGAGAAATCCAAGGAAAGGAAGGAAACGAAAACATCGGATATATGGAGATGAGAGAGAGAGTGCAGAAGATTGGACAAAGGAGAAAAGAAGTGGAAGAAAGAATAATGATGAGTGTGGATGGACGGTAGAGGAAATATGAGGGAAGGAGGTAAACCCGAGGGAAGGAAGGAGTGGAGGAAGGGGTCGTCATCCCCTTTAGAGTCATTAACTTAAAAGAGCCGGGAGGAGGACCCCTGTGCCGCCATACCTTCAGTCCGTCTCCTGTGTTTATTTCTCACTTTCTCTCTGACCTCAACACTCGGTGAAGAGTAGAGTCAGTAGGAGCAATTTGCGGGTCATCCCAGTAGTCAGTGAGGTCAGGATTTTGGTTAGTGAGTCAGTGTGCGAGTCAGGTGCCCCGTGAGTCCTTTGGCCCTCGTGTTGGTGACTCAGGTAACTGTGATACTAACCTTCTCCAGAGTTTGCTCACTGGAGTCCCACGGGTGAGGCCCAAGGAAATATAAATGACTTGTGGGATGTGAGTAGAGTGAAGGGAGGAGGGGGAGTGAGAGGAGAGAAGGGAAGGGAAGGGAAGGGAAGGGAAGGAACGAAGGGACTGAAAGGAAATGGTGAAGTAGTCTTGAGTATTGAGGTTGCTAAAGCCCTTGAAAATTTTGTAAGCTTCGACCAGGTCTCCCCTCAGTCGACGTTAGTTAGGCTAAACAGGTTAAGTTCTTTTAATCGTCTTCATACGGTTTGTTACGCAGGAAGAGAAGGAAGTAAAGGGAGTGATGGAAAGAAGGAAAAATCGTATTAGGGAAAGGAGAGGAAAGGAGGCGAAGGAAATGAAGGGAAAAGAGGAGAGGGGAATCAAGGGAAGGAGGAGAGTGGAGGAGGGGTCTGTTGGGAGTTATGCGGCCATCTTCCTTCAAGCGTCGTCCCCCTAGAAGGTCTGGAACGAGGAAATTCTTCTTTCTCCCTCTCTATTTTTCTCTTCCTTTCCCTTCCTCCCTCTTTTTTATCTTTCTATACGTCACTCTCTTTCTGTGCTGTTCTCTTCTCACCATCATTTCTTTCCTTTGGTGTGAATCTTGCCACTCATCCTTCCCTCCTTTCCTTCTCTTCCATTCTGTACCATTCATTTTTCCTGCATATATCACACTTGTCCCCTTCATCCTTCCCTTCTATCTCTCTGCCCCTTCCTTCCTTCTCTAAATGGTACCACTCACTACTCCTCCATGCTCCTTCCCCCTTTACCTCTCTTTTACTCTTTCGCGATTTCCTTTGTTTTCCTTCTCATCTCTCCACCTCACTGTCATTCCTCCTCCTCAACACCACACATCTTTCGTTTTCTATTGGCTTTTCTATACTTATTCCTCCACCCCTTTCTTTCTTCCCTTATTCTCCCTCTGATCCCCCTCCTCTCCTCCGCGGCCTAGTCCCAGGGGGGCGGCGGGCCCTGAGTGTGGCGGGAAATGACTCAAACCATGTGTTGCTGCTCATCTGCATAATCCAATCAGGCGCCGCAGTGGAGGGCCTAAGACGCGGTGGGGGCGGGTGTGGCCAAGAATTAGGGGGGCCGTCGCGCCCAACCCTCCTCCCATTCTTATCCTGTAACCCCTTTTCTTTATTCTGTTTCTCCCTGTGTGTTCTGTTTCTTCAATTTCTCTTCCTTTTTCCTTCAAACTGTTCTTTCTCTCGCCACACACTTTATCATTTAATACCCTCATCAGTAACATTATCACTTTTATCATCATCATCACCTCTCCTCATCCACATATTCTACCTACTCTTCCTCCTCCTCTTCCTCCTCCTCCTCCTCCTCCTCCTCCTCCTCCTCCTCCTCCTCCTCCTGTTCGTTCCCCTCCTGCTGCTCATCCCTCCAGGTCCCCCTTTCCGGCTCTTCCTGTGCTGTTGTTGGTGCTTTTGATGGGGCCTCCATTAGCTCGGCCCCAGCGCTGTCGTTTCTCTCTTGTCCTCCATTATCTCTCTCTCTATCTCTCTATTGTCCTCCATTATCTCTCTCTCTCTATCTCTCTATTGTCATCCATTATCTCTCTTTCTCTCTCTCTCTATCTTTATCTCTAACTTTATCTCCGTCATCGTTAATTTGCTTTATACTTATTACTCTCTCTCTCTCTCTCTCTCTCTCTCTCTCTCTCTCTCTCTCTCTCTCTCTCTCTCTCTCTCTCTCTCTCTCTCTCTCTCTCTCTCTCTCTCTCTCTCTCTCTCTCTCTCTCTCTCTCTCTCTCTCTCTCTCTCTCTCTCTCTCTCTCTCTCTCTCTCTCTCTCTCTCTCTCTCTCTCTTGTCTAGCTCATTGTTTATTATTATTACTGTCTCTTCTGCTGAACTTTGCTTGTCTGTGTGTATTTTTGTTGTGTGTGTACTAGTGTTTGTGACTTTTGCAAATGAGCGTGTGTGTGTGTGTTTGAGGTGACTTGTGTTTTGTTCTGATCGGACGTATAAAAGGAGGAGAGAGTATTAATCCTAGAAAATGGCCAGTAAGTCACAACACCGGTTTAGGTGTGTGACTTATTTGCCGACACATACACGTACAGTACATACACAAATACAAGTGATTCAATGGCTCCCGGGATTCTATAATTAAGTATGCTGTAGAAGCAGGTATTGCCAAACTATGATGCTGTTTATATGTAATGCTTAAATGAATATTATCAGAGACGACTCTAGAGCTCACACGAAGTACAGTTTGTATGGCAACAAAATATGAACAGTCACGAATTAGGTTAATGAAGCCGACCCATTTGAATTAATCATAAATTCATAATTAGTTAAAACAACAGTTATTATTTTACATAATTTTCTAGTCCATAATATTCGAAGATGTTGCTAAACTGTTGCAAGTGACTGTACGTAATACTAAACTTCCAGAGGGTTCAAGTGTCGACTCTGTCTGTGATCTTTTTACCTACTCCGTTGTATTTACTAATGATTAAAAACTGTGTGCACAGTAGAATAGCTTGAATATACTCTAATAATTTCTTCTTGTGGGATCATAATTAATAATACTCTTTTCTTCCCTATTTTTCTGATTAAACAGCTAACAACCCTTTCAGCTCTATGGTGAAATATTATGTACCAGTTAATACTTATCATTTTGCAGGGAGATAATAACTTTGTAGGAATGCTAACAATAATACCTTTTTTGACCACACTAACATTACTAGCATTCGTGTCTACACTAACATTAATAGCCTTCGTGTCTACATTAAGATTGCAAGCATTCGTGTCTACACTAACATTGCAAGCATTCGTGTTTTCACTAACACTACTAGTACTTTTGTCTCCACTAACATTACTAGCATTCGTGTCTACACTAACATACTATAAATCATTCTCTTCTACAGAAACAAATACATTTTCCCGTACAACTACCTACATTAACAACAGCACTGGCCATAAGCATATGAGCATACTGACACTGGCCGCACTAACTTGAGCTGGTGGAGGCGGAGGCAGTCATCAGCTAACCCAAGATGGTCAAAGTACTCACTCATCACGCACACACACAGACACTAACACACATATATCTACACACATAGTCTTCTATACACACACACACACACACACACACACACACACACACACGCACACACACACACACAAACACACGCACACACACACACACACGCACCACGTGACTTTTGCAGGTACTACGAGACGGGGTCAATCCGGCCTGGTGTGATCGGTGGGTCCAAACCCAAAGTGGCAACACCGACGGTGGTGGATGCGATCGCTAACTACAAGAAGCAGAACCCGACCATGTTCGCGTGGGAGATCCGTGAGCGGCTTCTGGCTGATGGAGTGTGTGACCAGGAAGGTGTACCATCTGTCTCCAGTATTAACAGGTGGGTCAAGGCCACGCCTTACTTACCTGCCCCTGCTTCTCTTCTAGATATTACGAGACCGGTAGCTACAAGGCCGGAGTCATCGGCGGCTCCAAGCCCAAGGTGGCCACGCCCGTGGTGGTGGACGCCATAGCCAGGTACAAGCGTGAGAACCCCACCATGTTCGCCTGGGAGATCAGAGACAGGCTGCTGGCCGAGAGTGTTTGTACCCAGGAGAACGTTCCCTCCGTGTCCTCCATCAACAGGTAACGTCGCCACCACACCGGAGACCCTCGCTGCCTGCCTGCCTGACTGCCTGCCTCTTGCACCTTTGCACACAGGAACACGATTTTTTATTGTGCTGTGGCCCCAGTCTGCACATGCCACTGTTCGTACTGATGTAGCATCTAGCAGCAGTCCTCACCTACCCTCTCCCTTCACTAGTGTCTGTGTGGTAGCACGTAGTCCTTATAGAAAGTGTAAGCACGTAGTATCATTGTGTGTCAGCACCTGTTTTTGAATCTGTAGACGTGGTCCTCTAGAAGCTGTGCCAGGACGTACAGCTTTGAATTCGTGTTAGCACGTATTGTCTCAGAATTTGTGTCTGCACGTGGTGTGGTAGATTTCTTGAGTCAAAAATACCCAAGTTTCAATGTTTCACATGAAACCAATTTCACAGTGCACCCTCTTTTACTAGATTTAGTCTCCATTTCGTGTATGCCAACCGCAAACTCAATAAATTTTCCAAGGCAATCTATCTTCTGGCTTCAGAGAAAATGGATATCAGGTGAGAAGAATTAAATGATAAAGTCGAAGTTCGTTCACTTGAAGGTGGTAGCAACTAAGGCTTTGTTTTTGTGTGCGTGGTACAGCTTTTTAGCATCTCACTACCGTACTCGTCATTCCAATGCAGATCTGAAGACAAAAGGGTAAATAGTAAAAAACATTTTATGCTATCTTTATATTCCTTTAGGGTCCACCATCCTCAGCTGCACTCCGGAATCCTTTGACCCTTGATGGAATTTTGTTCTTTGTTTTGAGTCCTCAACATTATTTTTTCTTTATATTCCTGTATATATCTTTATGCCCCAAGCTTTGCCCTTCCCACTCCACAACGTCAATCTAAAATTTGCTGTATGCAAAGCTAATGATGAGTTGTTATTAATGGACACGATACCCTCTCCCGAATGGTCTTGAGCGAGGAGATCTACCTTGTAAATGCTAGTTGAAGGAACATCATATAAATAGTAGTTTGATACTTAAAAGATAACTTTGTCTGCAGCAAGACAGTGTTATAATCTGGCTGTACCCAACTCACAGTAACCATGGCTTACTGGCCCCACAGTTACAACGACCTGCTAGGCTCACAGAAGGTATTGCTTGCTAAAGAAACAGAAGGGATTACTGAAGCCAAAGTAACAGTGAATCTCGAGATTATTGTAACAATGGCCTACAAGGATCACGGTAACTTTTAGCTTCTAGGGCCACAGTAACTATGGCCTCAACACAGTAATGCGGGGTTTATGTTTAATACGGGCGCGACCCTCTCGTTATCCTCTTCCTCTTGGCTCATTTGCATTGCAGAGTGAGGCAGACGAGGCAGTCCTCAGGGGCGCCGCCCCCCGCCCCGCCCTGCCAGCCTAACTTGCTCACGCTCTCACATACCACTTCAGAAATCTCACTTGCCACTACCACCGTCTGAAGTAGTGGTGTTTGCTTAACATTATATTAGTCAGCACCTCAACAATAGTGACAACAACCTGCATGTTACAACAGCAGTAGCAACAACAACAACAACAACAATAGTCCCTAAACTCAACACTGAGCCTCATCACCGGAGTGTTGACCTCTCTAATGACCTCATTCAGTGTCGCTCGCGTCTAAAAACTGACCTTAGTGTTTCCTCTCGACCTCTGTTTCTCTCACCCTCCCTTCCTCCCTCGCGAACTCCCTCACTTGCCCTCCTTCCATCCATTACTCTCATTGTTCTTTCCCTGCCCCACCCATTCTGAGTGCCTAATTTTCTCCTCTCCTTCCCTCTATCCGTTCCATCATATTTTTAACCTTCCTTTCCTAACCTCCACTCCCCTAATCATAATACCATCCAAATTCTAGATAGCTAGTCTACTCTTCAACCTGGTCCCACTCTGAGCACCTACAAATTCTCACCCTAGTTAAAAGTACTCAGTTCTCCCAAGTATGCCTCCTGCCTTGATATGATCCTCCTTAATATCACTCCACCCAATACTTTCAGGCCTCTTTGCTAACTCTGTATGCCACAAGTGGACCCTTCTAACCCCATACTGATCCACCCATCCCCAAATAGTCTAAGTTAAAAGCCCCTGGCCTTAAGTGACTACCCCTACCTTCTCTTCGCCCACACTTAGAGTCGATGCAGTGGGTGAATGAGAAAGGTTAAGGAAGGAAGAGGAAGGTAGGAGTACGAAAGAATAGATTCAAATGCCCGAGGAGAAGGAAGAGGTTGGAAAGGAAGGGGGAGAGCAAGGTGATAAAGTGAGGAAAAATAGGAGAGAAACAGCCAGGGGTGAGCACTTTGACCAAGATACTTAACTTCCAAAACCTTCTCACCTGCTTTACATTGCCCTCTTACCTGCCTCATCTTGCACTTTTGCTACATAAAAACAGAAATGAGTAGGGAGTCGGCAGAGAAGCCACACACAATAAGAGTTAAAGGAACATTAAAGGCGAAATAGAAGGTAGGAAGTGTGGGTAGGTAGAAGGCATATTATATACTTCCATAATGGCAGAATCTGTTGACCAGAACTCCCTTATGTCTACTCTTGCCTGACTATAAGTATCTAGATCAATTGGGCTTCTTGCCTTTGGTCCTCATCATACGCTACAAAATAAAACAACATAACCACACATACCTGCTGACCACTCTACCTTTCTCTTTCTCATGTCTTCTCTTGCTTGCCTTTTGTGTGTGTGTGTGAGAGAGAGAGAGAGAGGAGAGGAGAGAGAGAGAGAGAGAGAGAGAGAGAGAGAGAGAGCATAAAGCTTGCAGCTGAGGAGGAGCAGCCAAGCAACAAATCTGATGTCCGCCATCTTGATCTTCCTGGAGGGTAAAACTTGTCACGTTGACAGATGAAGATCACACCGCGTCTCCACCCCCTCCACCTATTCCGTCCCTCCCATACTCCCTTCTAACCCCCCCTTTTCCCTTTCCTTCCTTATCATTTCTCTTTCATTTCCCTCTACTCTCAAGTTTATCTTAGCTTCTTGTATTTTTGTCTCCTCAATCTCTCTATTTACCTCGTACATCCTTTCATCTTGTCCTTCCTCCATTCCCCTTTACAACACGTCCCATGTATTACACCTATAGTATTTAAATTACCCATCTTCTATTCACTTTTAATCTATCTCATGATTGTTATTTATTTGCCCTTCCATTCATATAAAACAGTTTTTCTTATTTTTCCCTTTTACCTTCAAGTCATGTCTCTTTTCCTCTCGCTCCCTTAAACTCTCTCCCTCTCTCCCTCTCACCCGCACTTTCGCTTCCTCACTCGCTCATTCTGATCTCTTAACTTCCTCACTTTCGCTTCCTCACCGCTTACTCTTGCTTTCTTACTCGTCTTTGCTACCTCTTATGTTCTCTCTCGGTCACTCACTCGCTCAAAACACTTGCTCTCTCTCTCTCTCTCTCATAATTGTAACTTCATTCGCTTTATCAACTCTCGCTCCTTCACTCCCTTTCGCTCCTTAACTTGCTCAGTCACTCTTTTACTACTCCCTCACTCGCCTACTCACTCGCTTCCTCACTCGCTCACTCTGGCTGCCGACACTAAATTAGTTTCTCTCTATTTGAAGCCTGGGATTATCACTCTCCAGCCGGGTTGCCTCTGTCCCCCCTTACCCCTACCACCAGACCCTACCTACCCGCCTCCACACGTTCACTGGAAGGCCGGGAGAGTAAACTGGAAGCGTAAGAGAAGAAGAAGAAAATAGAAAGGAAAGTAGAGAAGAGAAGATATGAGGGAAATGTAGAGAAGAGAAGATATGAGGGAAATGTAGAAAGAAAGGGAACGATCGATAAGGCAGAAGGTAGATTGGTAGAGACGACAGAAAGTAGAATGGTTAAAGAGAAGATAAAGCAAAAACTAAGTGAGAAAGAAATGGGACAAAGAGGGAGGAAGGAAAGTGGGACGGGAAAAGAGAGAAGGGAACTGATAGAAGGATGAAAGTAACAAAAATGTGGGATTATAGAATGATAGGTGAAACCAGAAGAAGGGTGAAAGAAGGAAGAGTTAGAAGGCAAGAGGGAATGAAGGACTATTGGAGGGAAGGGAAGAGAGTGTAGTCGGAAAGTAAATTTAAGGAGAGATTCCTTTTCTGGGAGATGTTGCAAGAGAGAAAATACACCCGATGCACTCTAGAAAATGAGACTTGTGTGTTTATTACAGTCGATGTTAAACTACAGAACACGTGCTAGTTGAAACATAACGTTCTGTCTCATACGGCCAAGATGCACTGTAATTGCGAGGGTAATCAATGACGAGGAATTTGACATAACCAGCTAAATAATGCAGAGCTAAACCTCACTCTCATAATATAGGCCTATACGTACAAACTCTTAATTTAATGTACAGTACAAAATTATTAATAGTGCTTTAGTGAAGAGTTGAAAGCGATGGAGCATAAACAACATTAGACCCCATTTTTGTGCAGATCCCAATGCCCTAGCTCCTTGCCTTGTGTACAGAAAGTTTTAGAGACGCACCCGAGTTAAGGTATTCTGGGTGAGGAAAAATGCGTTCAAGCGTTACAACTTTAAGATAGTTGTGGTGGTGTTGAACTCCACTCAGACCCCGGTGTGATCCCGACACACACTTGCTGCTTCCTTCCCTCTGCTTCTGACTTCATCGATTTTCCTGGGAGATGATGATGATGATGATGATGATGATGATGGTCCTCTCTCTCTCTCTCTCTCTCTCGCTCTCTCTCTCTCTCACTCCCACTCCTTATCCCTCACCCTCTCTCACTCTCTCTCACTCCCACTCCTTCTCCCTCTCCCTCTCCCTCTCCCTCTCTGCTTGCGTCTCCTCCTCTCTCCTGCTGTCTCTCCCTCACCCTCTCCTCTTGCGTCTCCTCCTCCTCCTCTCTCTCTCTCTCTCTCTCTCTCTCTCTCTCTCATCTCTCTCTCTCTCTCTCTCTCTCACCTGCCTGTAGGAGGAGGAAGCCCCAGCGGTAACACGATGATCATTAAAGTCAAGCACATGTGTCCGTGGTCAGTGTTCCTTTCCTTGTGTCCATTTGCCTCATTTCCCACTTCCCTTACCTCATTTCCACTTCCCTTATCTCCTCCCACTCCTCCTTCTCCTCCCACTCCTCCTCCTCCCACTCCTCCTCTCCTCCTCCTCCTCCTCCTCCCACTCCTTCCTCCTCCTCCTCCTCCTCCTCCTCCTCCTTCTTCTCTCCTTTCTGTTTAGTTCTCCCTTCCTGTCCTGTTCACTCGTCATCTCTTTCCTTCTCTCCCCACACTCATTCCATTACTCACTTAATCACTCATTTTTTTTCTCTCTCTGTTATTCTCTCATCTGTTTATTTTCTATTCTCTTCTATTTATTTCATTCTCCAGCTATGGGTTTTTTCTCATTCGTTTTTGTTTCTCATTCCTTTTTCTCTTATTTTTTTTTCTGTTTACTCTCTTTCCCCCTTTCGTTACAGTTGGTTTTCCTTTCATTCACTTCGTTCTTTTCCTCTCTCTTTTCATTATTACTGCCTGACATCTCCACCTTTCCTTCATCTTCGTGATTCCTTGCCCTCCTTTATGTCCTTAATTTCCTCTTCTCTTTTTTTCTCAGCCTTGCAACTTCTCACTCTTCTCTCTCTCTCTCTCTCTCTCTCTCTCTCTCTCTCTCTCTCTCTCTCTCTCTCTCTCTCTCTCCTCTCTCTCCTCTCTCTCTCTCTCTCTCTCTCTCTCCTCTCTCTCCTCTCTCTCTCTCTCTCTCTCTCTCTCTCTCTCTCTCTCTCTTTCCTACCCAACATCCCCTCTCCTCCCCCCCACAGGGCAACATAAGGCAGGGGTGTTCACAAATGACTGAACTTCAACAGGACCATATAAACAGACCTTTCCTTCGCCACCTGCTACAGTCCTAACACAGTCCTCCCCTTAACCCCCCTTGCCCCAGTCACCCCCTTACACCCTCTTCCACAGTCAGCCCTTATACACCCTCTTCCACAGTCACCCCTTACACCCTCTTCCACAGTCACCCCTTACACCCCCTTCCACAGTCAACCTTATCGTCCCTTGCCACAGTCGGTCCCCTAACCCCCTGTCATAGCAGCCCCCTTCACCCCTGCCACAGTTGCCCCTCCATCCCCTGGCACCCTGACATCTAGCCCTCCTCCTCTCTCCCCATGTTGCAAATGCACCCATGATTTTTAACTCTCGTATGTGACAATATATTTGTAGTTTTGTTCTCTAAATACCATTGTGAACATTAGGTAGATAAACAATCAGGTAATATATACCAAGGTTGTGGTATCCTTCACATTAATTCTAATATTATATATTTTGTTTAAGAGAGAAAACCCAAACTTTTGTTGAATTTTGAAAGTTAGTAGATTGTCATTTTCGTAAAAACTATACATCATTCAATTTAAGAAAAACTAAATATCTTACAAAAACAAGCCAGTTACGAAAACTTTCACTTTAAACAAACTGAGCAGTAAAGTGTGATTATCATCTACAATAAATCCCCGACTTCAGGCCTCGAGTTACTTTTAGGCAGAGAGAGAGAGGAGAGAGAGAGAGAGAGAGGAGAGAGAGAGAGAGAGAGAGAGAGAGAGAGAGAGAGAGAGAGAGAGAGAGAGAGAGAGAGAGAGAGAGAGAACGTGTGTGTGTGTGTGTGTCAGTTATCACGTCAGCGTGTGTGTGCGTGTGAGTTTGTGATATCAGAATGGGAACGTGATGTCAGTACATGTGTGTGTATGTGCATTGTCAGAGTGAGAGTGCTTGAGTGAGTGAGGAGTGATAGAATGTTTTTGATGTCAGTGTGTCAGTGCTGGAGTGAGTGAATGAAAGTTATTGAGCTTGAGTGATGTCAGTGTGCGAGTGCTGCAGTATCATTGGGTGTGTGTGATGTGAGTGAGTGAGTGAGGGAAGATAGTGTTTGTGATGTCAGTATGTGTGTGAGTGAGGGTAATAGATTGTGAGTGATGTCAGTGTGTGAGTACTTGAGGGAGTGAGTGAGGGCAGATAGTGTTTGTGATGTCAGTGTGTAAGTGCTGGAGTGAGTGAGGCTGATAAAGTCACCACCTCGCCTGAGTGACTATGGAGATTAAACAGCGAGTCACCCCTTCCCATTTTCTGTGTCGAGCAATGGTGCAGAAGTAATGGTGGCGCCAACTGTGAGGCTGCCTGGCCCTCCACCCTTCCTCCCTTCCTTCCTCCCCTCCTCACTTACTCTCTCATTTTCTCACATCAATTTTCCCCTTAAAGTCTCTCTCTCTCTGTGTGTCTCTTTGTCACACACACACACACACACACACATTAATCAAACACTCGTATATTAACTTTAGTGAGATATAACTGTGTCCCCGAAGTGTAGTGGTCAACTCACTTACTTGCCTTTCAAACCGAGTGGTAGAAAAGATGAAAACAATTTTATGCAAAAAGAAGACTAGGATATAATTGGAGGACAGCTTAGATTAACATGACTCAACTGTTGAAAAACAGGCTATAGATGATGTGATGATATTAATGTGATATATATTGATGTTCATTATTAATTACTGCACAACTTAGATTGGAATTTTGTGAGGCTTTGTAGAACAGACTTGTTTAAATATGAATGTTAATACTCTGTGAGTATATTAACAAGGAATAATAATAACCCTTAAAGCTGTGAACGGCGAGTAAATTACAGTGGTGCTGTGAGGAGGATTATAACTTGTCAGGTTGTGAGGTGGGGGTGACGCATGAGGCTATGAGTGAGGAGAAACTTATAATGTCGAGAGTTATGAGTGGGTCTGTGAAGATTCGAGCAAAGCATTAACTTCTGAGGCTGACAAACAAGAGATGTGTTACGACAACCAGCGTGAGAGTACCAGGAATCGTGTGTGTGTATGTGTGTGTATGTGTGTGTGTGTGTGTGTGTGTGTATGTGTGTGTGTGTGTGTGTATGTGTGTGTGTGTGTATGTGTGTGTGTGTGTGTGTGTGTGTATATGTGTGTATGTGTGTGTGTGTGTGTGTGTGTGTATGTGTGTGTGTGTGTGTATGTGTGTGTGTGTGTGTATATGTGTGTATGTGTGTGTGTGTGTGTGTGTGTGTGTATGTGTGTGTGTGTGTGTGTGTGTGTGTGTGTATGTGTGTGTGTGTGTGTGTGTGTGTGTGTGTATGTGTGTGTGTGTGTGTGTGTGTGTGTCCTGTAACTGCATGTGTACAATGAAAGAAAAAAAGTCATGTCCAGAAACTTGGTAAAAACATGAGGTATATAATTAACGAACCATTTGATCTAGGTTTGTATCTGTGTTTTGGGATTCAGTGTGGTTCATCGGACAAGAGAATTTATCGAACAGAACGACAACACGACTTTTTACTTTCATTGTTTATAATTATGAATGATATATTGGTTGAGGCGGAGGATCGTAGCAAGGAAATAATAACCTCAAGTAAAAATAAAATATAAAATGGTCTAAGAACGTATTAAAAGAGGTGAACATAACTACAGGACAATACAGTAAATATAATATGAACATAAATAGCCATAAGAAATCACAAGATCATGAAATCATAATAAAACAACAACATTGCATAATACATAAATTTATAGAACATAAAAACATAAGTTATTCTCTCTGTTCCAACCACTTAGCTGACAACACACACACACACACACACACACACACACACACACACACACACACACACACACACACACACACAGAGAGAGAGAGAGAGAGAGAGAGAGAGAGAGAGAGAGAGAGAGAGAGAGAAAAGGGGGGTGGTAGAGATCAGATTTATCACTTTATCATCGAGAGTCATTTAGCCTTGCTCAGTAATGTACGAATGGTGAGGGTGTTCATTCCCCCCTCCATTCCCCACACTCCCCAAGCTGATGGAGGACTAGGGGAAGGGGGATAAAAAGTACCCGACCTGAGGTGGTGATATATGGTGGTGTGGAGTGGACGGCCTGACTTGCTGACTGTTGGCTCTGCTCCTCTCTCTCTCTCTCTCTCTCTCTCTCTCTCTCTCTCTCTCTCTCGGCCGGTACCGTACCCTAAGTCGCGCCTCCTAGTGTGAGTAAGGATCATTAAAGTCAGTATACACGCGCGAGTCACTCAGTCAGCTGGAGAAAGCTAGCCAGTGAGCCTCAGTACATTCAATTTGCAGCAGCGAGTCTGTGGCGGACTCTCCAGTGAGCTTCGGTAACATCTATTTACACCTGCGAGTCTACCATAGCTATGTCGGTCTGGCTTCCTGGCTAGCGGGCGAGCCTAGCTGCTACTCCACCAAGCTCTACTAATGGGAACTCGATGCTCTCATGTTCACTTAATTATTGCACTCAGGGAAATGGTGGCTCGGCGGCCGACTCATTGATGTAATTGATGAGTGAATATGTCATGTGTGGGGGTCGTTGAGCGGGGTGAGGAGGGGGGCGGGAAGGGGGCCAGTGTTGTTGCTCTGGTACTGCACCCCGTCCCTCCCCTTCACTTCTCTCCTCTCTTCTATTCACTCTTTCTCTCTCTCACTCTTTCCTTGTTCATCTTTCATCACTCCCCTATTTTTGCTATTTACTTCCTCAACCCGGACCCTCCCCATCTTGTCAACATTCCCTCCTTGTTCAGTTTGGAGTTGGTGGGAGTTAGGCCTGGTGTTTCTCTTTACCACTACCTGACCCTCTGTCCCCATTATGTTTCTTCTTAGGCTTTCCCAATCATCCACTATAAGTTTTAAACTGTTTAGTGCCCGCTTTCTTCACCTGATAGTCATCTCGTGCTTTTCTCTCTTTATCACATTTTATATTTAACCTCTGTCTCTTCTTCTTCATCTCATGCCCCACTCGTCACCAATATCTCAATAGCTTCCTCATGGTCCTCAATCTCCCCCTCCCCTCGTCCTCCACCCCATCCCAGGCCAGGCCACAGAGCCCCTCCTAAACAGGCCAATTTCCACAACTGCGGCTGCAGGTTCCAATACGAAGCAAAAAAACGTGAAAGTAAATAAAAGGCGTGATAGCGCCGCCTCCCCCAGCCTTCCAATAAAGTAAAAGTGCATCAAGGGAGGAGTACGAATTAATAAAGAAATTTATTAGCAATAAAAGCAGGGAGAGCAAATGTAGGCGCGGTTCCCAGGGGAGAGGGGAGAGTGGGGAGTGAAAGCTCCCTCCTCTCCCTTCCCCGGTAGAGAGGCTCTCCCTGCCTTCCTCTGGCGTTCAATCGTCCCTCCCATCCTCCTGGGTCCTTACCTCCCTGCCTGTCCACTCTTCCTACCTCCTTCATTGCCTCCAACAGCTCCCTTCCTCTCTTTGCTCCATGTAACCCATTCCTGTTGCTCTTTTTGAAGCTCGCCCTTCAACTATTTCACTCTACAACCCATCCTTTCCTCCCTACCACTACCCCTGTCTCCCTGCACTCCCACAACTTCATATTAATTCCCTCACTGCACTTGCTATTATGCGCGTTTATGTTACGATTACATATTCTTAGCTTTCTTAGACATTGATTTTATCCAACAATGCTTATTTCTAAAGCATACTCCACCCTAGCACCCTAACCTTTGTTGTTGAGCACCTTATGTCCACACAATACAATTTTCCCATATAATTGAACACCATTTTTTTTCAGTAAAATCTCCCTCCACCTCTTCCCACTAACGTCTGCTGCCTTTTCTCACCCATGCACAAGGAGAACCACAACAAACCTCACCTCATACTGTGCCGGTCAAACTCAGGACACGTGTTATCAATATCCGTGTTGCGCCCTGCTGTCCTCTGGAGCCCGAACGTAAACAAACCGAGGGACTTGTGGCTATTTGTTGGCTTAGGGTGGAGGCACCTACTGTGGCCACGCGACACGACACGTTATATGTCCCACATAGCTAACACCTCGATAATACCATGTAACAGCACAGTACAAGTTTCATATAGCTGGCACTTTTAGTGCCATGTAACAGTATATCACGAGTGTTTCACAGCTGATACCTCATTACTACCAGGTAGCAACACATCACAAGTGCCACACAGTTAGAGTCAGTGACAATATTCCTCTATCACTGTCACGTCTGCATTGCAAGTCAATCCAACGCGTTACCAGAACCATGATAATATTATGGAGACAGTGACTTCTAACTAACATTAAAATACTAGTGTGCAGATACTTGAGCAGGATGAGGCAAGGGTTATGACTGAAGTAAGTCAAGCAAGATAAAGCAGGGGCTGGTGAATGACGAAGTTAGAGTTGTACTGATATCTTACGCATTCACAGGCCCTAATGTTGACTGACCTCAGCTCTGTGCGGGTGTTACTCAACTCTCGGTAATCGATGCCAACGCCGATATTAATTTCGGAACGTGAAATTTGACCAGCAGGGGAGAGAGATAGTGAGTGGAGTGTGGCCACGAGGGTAAAGATGAAAGAGGCGTGACAAAATAGAAGAGGATGTTACTGTTCGTCTGTTACCACCACTACTATGTTAATTCGCTATGACATACGGTCTTGTCATACTTGAAAAACTATGATATTAACATTTTGTGTTATACCAAGATATTCGGTTAATTTTACACTTCTTGCTTGTGTTGAAAATAAGTAGGGGTATTTTCAGGTAAGATACTGTAATAATCACAGCTACTTTGTTAACTAGATGGGAAATATAGTTGGTCTACTTTATCTTCATACTAAAGTCTCATTGCTACGGTATATCCTTCTTGTTGTAGGATTGTACGGAACAAAGCAGCGGAGAAAGCGAAGCACGGGTTGCCTGGTACGCTATCACCTGTATCTGCAGCCACTTCAGTCATCAGCCACGCCCCCGCAGTACCGCACGACACTCCCCTTCAGAGGCCTGGTTCATACTCCATCAACGGCATCCTGGGCATTCCTCAACACACTGACCCCAACGGCAACATCAACAAAAGGAAGAGAGACGACTCCGGTGAGTACAAAACCAGACAATGACTTTTTTTCTCTGTCATGAAATCTATGGGTGTTAATTCTTCTTAAAGATTGTGTTTGATGTTATCACTCATACTTGTATTCACCTGTATTGAGCGTTCTCCATTCTGATTGATGTTTAGAAGGGAAAATAGAGATTGACGCAGTGCACCTCGTCTCTTCTGGGAAGTTAGTAGGGATTTCTTACCATGGAATTAGCGACACTTGTAGGACTGAGTAGATTCATAGCGTGGGTTTGCGTAGTAGACCGAAAGTGTGTGTGTGTGTGTGTGTGTGTGTGTGTGTGTGTGTGTGTGTGTGTGTGTGTGTGTGTGTGTGTGTGTTATATTTGCATATGGAAACGCTGGTGGTTTAAAAATTTGCGTTTCTATTCTGGCCCCCACATTCTCTCTATGCATGCAATTGAGTGTGTGCTGTACTGAAATATTTATATCCGAAAGAGAGAGAGATGGGTGCACTGTCTATGTGAAGAGTTAGAATATTGATATAAACAGCAGTGCAAGAAAGAGAAAAGGGAAAAAGATATGATTAGAAGGTAGACAAAATAAACGAGCCAGTTAAAGTAAGAAAGCCAGTCAGGTAGAAAGATCTATCTGTCTATATGTCTTTTAGTCTGCCTGTCTCCCATTTACTCTCTCGTTGCCTCCCCATAGATGGCCCCTACTCCATTACCTCCCTCAGCAGTACTCCTCACTTTCCCTCATTGACTTTTTCTTCTTCCTTTATTGCTACTCCTTCCTTACCATTCTTCGCTTTTCTCTTATACTCTTTTTCCCTTCTCACATTTTTTTTCCCTTGTCTTCATCACTCTTACTTGCTCTACAAGTTATCCTAATATTCTGCACATAATGCCTCGCTGTTCTTTTATCTTTGCCTTTTCTTCTTATCTTGCCCTCTTTTGTCTCTGTACGTAAATATATAGATGCGCATAATCACACTCACTATTCCTATTTTCCCCTATTTTTTAACACAATATCTATCCTGCAATCTCTCACTGCCTTTTCCTATCTTTCCTTTTGTCTCATTCCCTCCCCCTCGCATTCTTACTATCCCTGTTTTCCTCCTCATCCCTACATAATTTCTGTTCCTTAGTCTCTCACTGCCTTCTCCATTCCGGCCCTCCCCGCCTGCCTACATCACTCCCTCCTGGCCACAAGATTGATAGAGGCAGTAATCTGTACCCGGGTATTGATTCTCCCTTCACTCGGCCTTCCATTAAAGCAGAGTTTCCCATCGATAAATGTGCATCCCTACCTCTTAGCCCCTCCTCCTTCCCTCACTTGAGTATTACGTGCATGGACGGTAATGACACTTGTAATAGGAGAGTAAGAAATAATAATAATCAATAATTATCATACATAGTGACACGAAAAACAACAATAATAATGTTAATATAAACGACGGAGCTGTCACAATTAGCAGCAGAAATGAAAACGATTACATATCAGCAAAAACAATTAGTAACACAAGTGAATCTTAAAAAAAAAAAATGCATGTATTAATATTTTCAAACGAATTATTATTAATAATATTAAATGCAAAATGTGCTTACGTGTGTGTGTGTGTGTGTGTGTGTGTGTGTGTGTGTGTGTGTGTGTGTGTGTGTGTGTGTGTGTGTGTGTGTGTGTGTGTGTCACAGAAAATAAGGGGTATTAAGGAATACGAGGGATTATTGACCACTTTTCCTCTTATTTCTCGGTCTTATAAATAATAAGGATTATGCATGGGTGAAACTTCCCTTCCTGACCTGAAAAGACGAGAATGGGAAAATATGAGGCTGAGGGAGACAGTGAGATAATTTACTCTTCGGAACTCTGCCAGAGAGAAGGGAGTGATGGGTTCATTATCTAGTAATGAATGATTTATGCGTCCTCAAGGTTCTATAGTGACCAAATCTGGAGGAATAAAGGGAATGCCAGACACTGCAGATATAAAATAGAGGAGTATTCCATCACCTGTTTTGTGTTGGTGGTGGTGGTACCTGAAGGCTCTCTTGGCGCCAGTTAACCTTCCCTGCTCACTTCATCTCTACCGGTGAGGAAAGATGCCGCTCATTAAAACCCATTTATTCAATTAGAATTTTTAGAGTGAAATTAAAAGAGTTGTGGGAAGAAAAAGACGGCAGGTTCCCCGCCATCACGGCCCCCAGGGGACGACACCAGCATCTACCAGACTGAAACTTGTTGTTGATATTCACAGTGTGATCTTTGAAATCGGGTTGTTGTTATGTCTACAGGAGGCCGGTGTGTGCAAGGTTATGGTTAATATCAAAGTTAATACATGAATGATATTCCTGTGGAGTTATGGAATTAATTAATTCTTGTCAAAATAAAAACGTTAGAGTCCTCGTGAGGATCTGATTGCGTCTGAGTGAGTATATTCTGTCAATGTGTATGAGGGCCCAAGTGTATCTGAGCGAGCAAGTATTGCTGGTCGAGGATGTCAGTCTTTGTGTCTTGGTCGCCTGAGTGTTTTGGTAGTCTTATTAAAAGCATCAGTTTTGGTTTTACAGTATTATGGTTGATGCAGTGAGTGAACCCAATCATCCACTTCTCACCATTTTGCTTCCTGAGTAGAGTGGCAGCAGTCAAATAGTAATTATAGTCCTAGCCTGATCTGGTAAGAGTTTGGTCGAATGAGCATACCTGAGAAATACATAAACGGTTGTGTTATAGGAGCCTGAGAGAGTGTGTCAGTCAAATGTACTATATTCATCCCCAGCCTGATCCAGTGTGGGCAAGTGAGTGTGTTATAGCAGCCTGAGTGAGTGTAATGTACTGTACCCCAGCCTGATCCGGTGGGGGCAGGTGAGTGAACATAACTGCTGCTGGGGTCGACGCCGAGATACATGTCGGGCCATTACCTTATGATCCCCAGGCTCTCTTAAACCCAGAGAGGAGACTCACAGCGCTAAACACTCCATCACATTAATGAGTTCACCAGCATCCTGTACGTAGGCGTATGTGTGTGTGTGTGTGTGTGTGTGTGTGTTCTCAATAGACATATTGTATATTTTGTATATATGTATGCATTTTCATATTTCTATATACTGACTGTGAGTTCGTGTGAAGATACATCTTAGTATGCTTGAACATATATGACTGCATGTGTGTGTGAAAGTGGGTGTATATGTACGAGTATATGTGTACGTTTTTCTAGAATATGTTTGAGGATGTGTTTACGTGTTTGCTTGTTCATTTATGCACCATCGTGTGTTTGTATGTGCGTTTCCGTATGCATCTGTGTGTACGTGTTTAAAAATCCTTGTATTTAAGCGTCCAAACATGTGCCTTCAGATGAGTGTGCTTGTATGGTCGTGCTTGTGTGAACTCGTGTGCATGTACGGGTATGACCTTGCCTATGCATGCGTTTATATGTGTCTGTAAGTATGTGTGTATGTAGGTATGTGTGCGTATGCATGTATGTATGTGCGTGAGCCCTCTCAACACCTCGGGGTCGGTACCAGTAAATTAGGGCGTGTGGAGGGAGAGTCGGGAGTTAATCGAAGTTAAGTATGTAAAGGGCCAGTGGCGGCACTCACTGTCGACACACCCCATGCCTACACATCACTGCACGCTATACACACTACACTCCACATCTGATAACACACTACACCCTTGGTACCTTTTGACACATTGTATATCTGACAACAAACGACAACACAAACATGGTACTGAAACACATGGTACTGAATGTTACATGGTAAATCTAGCAGCATATGACATACAACTCACTTGGTACCACATGACACACTTCATAATGATCTGATCATATATGACACTCAACACACTCGGTACCACTCGGCACTGTATTCTGGCAACATTATGACACGCTTGGTACATCACGACACATAACGCTTCTGGTAACACAATACATCTAATAATTTATATAATAAGCGTGAAATTGTGTCTGTTTGTCTTGAATTAAAGTCGTCATATCACAATAAATCTTTACCAAATTTGATACAAATCAAAGGTCGTGATGCACTCAAGAACGTGAAGTGCATCCGACCTTCCCAATATCAAAATAAAGTCTATGGACACACTCTATCCAAACTTCACCCTCATTCTTACCGAAATATATATTGTAAAATATATTGGTTCCTGACCTTGATTGTTTATCTGGATCCAGCAAATTTCAAACGCTTCAAAGCTTCATAATGACCAATCATACTGTGAACATTTATCAAAATCCGTCAGATAACTAGTAAATATTTTTGTTTACAAACAAACACACAAACATAAGTGTTTGCATAAAAGTAACAATACATAAAAAAAAACAGGCCCGAGTTCCCTATGGGATGCTACTCGATGAGGTCCGTGAAACTACCGGTACACGATACATTACAATAATGTATGTAGTAACACACACAACACAAGAGCAGCTTTATTAATCAGATACGCACACTGATCACTGCAAATGTTACAACTTCTCTTCAAATCTAATGTGTCACATCCTTCAGTGAACACACTGAGCTCAAAAGTAGCTGGTTACGAAAGTCATTCGTGCACAACAGGTAAATACCACTTTACACAGGGGATCGAAGGACACAGAAACACATGTAGTTTGACGCAGCAAGCATAACTGAATTATACGCAAGAGTAATACACCTACACACCTTCCCAAGAAATTGCAGATAATATAACAGGACCAACACAACACAGGCAACACTGCACATCAGGCAGACAATACTCGGACGACTGCACATCGTATACCACAGTGTACAGTCAACTAGTGAGAATGTTGGATAAAGTACCACAAACATTATCACCTACACAGTGCCATACCTATATAGTCTCACCCCACACCTCAGTCTCACCCCAGCCTTCACATCGGTGCAGTGTCACCCCGCCTCTTACAATCTCGCCCCGCCCTTCACATTGGTGCAGTGTCTCCCCGCCCCTCCCAGACCGTCGCTTTCTATGCAGATGACCCCGTGGCTGGTAATTACCCAGGCTTAACGAGTGGTGCCGCGTCGGCCTTACGATGGATGGACGAGAGTTGAGGCCTGGCTGGTTGCTGGCCCAGGTCTGACCATTCCTACAAGGGGACATGTGACTGTCCCTGCTGCCATTATCACAATCTATGACACAAATGTCGACAAGTGGCCTGCTCTGGTACAGATGCTTCCATGTAGCCCAGACACCAAGAGTGTCGTAGATGTGAACTACTGAGCTATTGGAAATGTCACATAAATATCAGTTCACGGAATAGGCTATTTTATCCTTCATATTTACAAACTCAGCCTCCAACTTCCTTAAAAACTGCTGAACGTTGATTGCATCTATCTTCACAGTATCTACACAATTATCATTAGTTCGGACAGCAAGGAAGCTGTGAGTGTTGTCATGATCATTAATTTGAACCCGAGGGGCAGTGACGCTAGAGTCCGGTAAGCTGCACAACTTCGTCTTACTGCAGGAAGGAGGCAGGAGCAGCAGCAAGGGGAGGTAGAGAGTGGAGTGGCGGTGGTGCCTGAGATATGGCCGCCATTTGGGAAGGTGAGGGGAGAGGCCGGTGAACAGGAGGACTCTGCCCCTCGCCTTTGTCTGCTGAAGATACTCTGGACAACAGTTAATTTGGCTCTTTATGCCTTTGTCTGCCATAGGATTTCATGCAAGCCTTCCCTACTACACATTTTCATATTTTAAACCTAAACGTGTTCAGATATTCATGAAAACGGATAGCATTAGTGATAAGAGGATTAAGTAATCAAATAAATTCCTTTCTTGAGGGGATCTGCTTTGGGGCAGCTAGGTCACAAAGTAAGCATCTTTAGAATTCGTGGGTCAACAATGGGAGGCAAAGCATTGTTACTGCACTTCTTACTTGTATTTACTTGTGTCAAAAGCATCAACTGTATAGCAACTGGGTAACTGTGATATAACTGTTTATATACACAGTAAATGAAGTCAACTACTGCCATTTTAGTAGTAATTATTTTTTACCCTTATGTATTTCCCTTAAAGTGACCTTACATACGTTCAGAGGCGCGTGCACACATTCATCTCCACGCTTTATTCTCACTCGAGTGCCATTAACTTCTCCTCCATTGACTCCGACTGACCCCCTTCCTACTCTTCCCTCTCCCCTACTGACCTTCTCTCCTCACCCTGCTCTCTTTGGCCCTCCCTTCCTCCCCCCCCCCCCACCTTCACTGTCCTCCTATTGTCCTCCTTCCCTGCAGATCCTCTATTTATATCGGCATCCACTGTCATTTACTTTCTCTTTCCTACCGTCGTTTCATTCCCTCACACTCATTCCGATCTTTATTTTCTGTCAACTGCTGCCCTCTTTCATGCATCGATCTCCACCACTCTTCTTCTGATTTCTCCATCTTCTCCATATTCCTCTCATACATTCATTTTCCTCCTATTTTCGCTCTTCTTCCTTTCCTTTCTGATCTCTCTATCTTCTCCAAATTCCTCTCATACATTCATTTTCCTCTCATTTTCGCTCTTCTTCCTTTCCCTTCTGATCTCTCCCGCTCTCTCCTACTTTCCCCCTCCACTCCCCGTCCCCTCCCTCTCTCTCCTACCTTCCCCCTCCCCTCCCCCCGTCCCCTCCCCTCGCTCGATCTCAAACTCTGGTCCTCTCTTCCCCCACCATCCATCATGGCGGCAGTGTGCAGCTCCGTCGTAACAAGCAATTAATTATTTCTTGATGGCCGCGCTGGTCACTCCGCCAATAAGGGTCGCAAGGATAATGGTTGTTGGACGAGAGGGGGCGTGGGAGGGGCCGGCCAGCAAGAGGAAACGGGGGTCGAGGAGGGGGAGGATGGAGAGAATATGGGTGCAAAGAGATATGATGATGGGTGGAAAGAGAGATGATGGGTGGATAGAGAGAAGATGGGTAGATAGAGAGATGATGGGTGGATTGAGAGATGATGGGTGCAAAGAGAAGATGGGTGCAAAGAGAGATGATGATGGAGGGATAGAGAGATGATGGGTGCAAAGATAGATGATGGGTGGATAGAGAGAAGATGGGTAGATAGAGAGATGATGGATGGATAGAGAGAAAATGGGAGAATGGAGAGAAGATGGGTGCAAAGAGAGATGATGATGGGTGGATAGAGAGATGATGGGTGAATAGAGAGATGATGGGTGGATAAAGAGAAGATGGGTGCAGAGAGAGATGATGGGTGGATAGAGAGATGGTGGGTGGATAGAGAGAAAATGGGTGCAAAGAAAGAATAAGGGCGGTTATAGAGAAGAATGGAGAAAAGAGATAAGATGGGTGGATAGAGAGATGATGGGAGGATGGAGAGAAGATGGGAGGATGGAAAGAAACAGATGAATGTAGGGGAGGTACCGTAAGAGACTCCATATGAAAGGTAAAGGGAGTGAGGAGCAGCCAGAGAGTAAGATGTGACGAGGGAAGGAACTGTATAAGTAGATTGAAAGAAGACAAGGATAGGTTGGTTGACGCTGAAACTAAAACAAATTTGGAGATGAAAACAAGGGAATGACGTGTGCACTGGAAGGAGTGGTGTAATAGGCAGTGTAAAGTGCACAAGAAAAGTGAAATAAAAAAAAGTTGTGAAATGGAAAATGAATAACTGAATAAAGGACAGTAAAATGAGGAAAAATAGAGAAGGAGAAAATGAAAATGAAGGGAATAAGAAGTACTGATTCAATACAACCTCTTTCTCATCGCCGCATCCTTTGCATCCTTTTTTTAATATCGCTATTACACGAGACAGTCCTCTACTGAACTCTCTCATTGTATGCCTCATCACCTTAGGAGAGCATTTAACACTCGTCAATTAACTCCCCTTCACCCATTTTCTATCCAACTCCCAATGCAAAAGTCGACAGGTACTCTCTCAACTTTCACATATACACAACTGGTCAACACTACCGTTATCCATCTTCCCTTCTTAGTCTTGTTATCTCGAACGAATTGGACATGACTTTGTACCTCTGTCACGTTTTTTTTTTTTTTCCACTGGTGAAGACATTAAGTGGGCTTCTTGCCTTTGGTCCTCACCTTCAAGAAAAAATAAAGATCAAAATGAAGAGAATGTCGGTGGAGTGAGAAAGGGGAAAGGGAACTCTACTACATGTGAGAGAGGAGAGAGAAGAGTCTGAGTGAAGAGAGAAGGGAAGTGACGGGACTGGGAGAGAGAGAGAGAGAGAGGGAGAGATTTATATGGAGAGAATGATGATGGGAGAATGGAGAGCGGGAATGGAGGAAGGGGAGGAAATGTGCTGGTGGGGGGAGGGAAAGGGTAAGGAGGAAAGAGAGAGGGTGCTAGAGAGGAAACGAAAGGAGGGTGTATGAAAGGAACTGTGAAGAGAAATTTTGGGAAATGAACGAAAGTCAAAGGAAGAACGAAGGAGAAAAAAAGAAGAAAAAAAAAAGAGAGCAAATTTAGGTAGAAAGAGGGCCGTCTGTTTGTGTGTGTGACGTACGTGTGTGTCCATGTGTGTGTGTATGTGTGTGTGTGTGTTTGTGTGAAAGTGTGTGGGTGTGTCTATGTGTGCCCGTTGAGTGCGTGCGTCCGTGTGTTGTGTGTGTATGTTGTGCGTGTCTATGTTGTGTGTGTGTGTGTATGTTGTGCGAGTGTATGTTATGCGTGTTGTGTGTATATATGTGTGTGTGTGTGTGTGTATGTATAGGAGACACATGAAGGAAGTAAAGTATAAAGAGGGAAGGAAGAGAGGGACAGGGAGTGTGACCAGGATATTATATTCAGTGTCCGATGAGTCTCTGAAGGGGAAAGAAATATTTTATCACGACCATCATTTCCTTGTCCTTCTCCTTTTTTCTTCTCTTTCCTTCCTTCCTTCCTTCCTTCCTCTCTGCTCTCTCCTTTAAACCCTCTTCCTTTCTCTCCTGTGTTTCATTCTTCTTCTCTGTCTTTCTTCCTGTCCTATATCTTTCTTCTCCTTTATTTACTCTTTCCTTCTTCATATTTCTCTCTCTCCTCCCTTCAACTCCTTTCCTGATCTCTTCTTTCTCTCTTTTACGTCTTCCTCCTCTACCTTTCTTCTCTGTCCTTCCTCTCTCCTATATCCTTGTCACATTCTCCTCCTTTCACTCCTATCTTTCCTTCCTTCCTTCCTTCTCCATCCCCAACTATTCTCTTTTACTTAATTCCTTCTCTTTCTTTCTTTCTGACCTTCCATTTGATCTTCCACGATAATAAATCTTCTCTCCCTTTTATACTCATTACCCTTCCTTAATTTAAAGTAAACATAATTATTCATCTATTATTTCTGTGTACTCTCTTATGTAATTATAGTCCTTATCTATATTTACATCTCTCTCTCAATTATATTTCAAAGTTTTCGTTCCCTGTTTCCCTTTCCTTCCTATTCCTCCCTACGTTCCGTCTTTACCTATAAATATTCTCCCTTCAACCGCTCCCTCTTAACGTTTCCTTCGCAGCTCCTCTCTCATCTCTCATTGATTCCTTTTGCTCCAAGTCTCCTTTTCCTTCCTGACCTTTCTCCTCTCCTCTCCTCTCTGCCCCCTTCCTTCCCGATCCACCATCTCTGCCTTTTTTTCCTTTTGTCCTTTCCCTTCCTCCCATCTTGATCATCTTTCTTTGACCCCCCTCTTTCCCTAACACTTCCTTCCTGGCCCCAGTATCCCTGACTTCGAACTTCCTGACCTCTCATTCCCTGACCCCTTCCCTCCTCCTTTCCAATCCCTTCCTGATCCCTCTATCTCCCTGGTCATTCCCTTCCTTGGCCACTTTCACCTTGACCCATTCCTTCCCTTGAGTGCTCTTCCCTGACCATTCCCACCCTGAGTAATCTTTCCCTGATCTCTTCCTCTCCCTGACCCCTGCATTCCCCTAAACACTTCTTCTATGGGTTTCCCTTCCCTAATCACTCCTTCGCTGACCCAACTATCTCCCTCTCCCCTCAGCTTTCCCTGCCTGACCACTCCTCCCTGCATCACTCGTTTCTTGAGCCCTCACCATGATTACTCACTCTTACACTGACCACTCCTTCCCTAACCCCTCCTCCTCCTCCTCCTCCTCCCCCCTCTTCTCCTTGCTGACGCCTCAGGGTGTTCCTCATCGTCAGTACTACCACTTTTCCCTTCCGGAGTGTTGCGTCTCAAACTCTGGAGGACAAACACAACTACAAGACGTGGTAGCAGTGTCGTGGAATTATGTATGTGCAAGTTTGTATGTGTGTGTGTGTGTGTGTGTGTGTGTATGTGTGTGTCTGTCTGTCTGTGTGTGTGTGTGTGTGTGTGTTGGCCATAGGTGTTGTTGGTGGTTGTGGTGAGATGCATATTTGGTGTATGTGGCCGTTATGGTAAAAACAATATAATTTGATAACGATAGTGGTAATGATGGTGATAAAGACACTGAAAGTAGTGCTGGTGAGAATATAAGTGATGCTCATACAGTCCTAGTTTACAGTAATGGTGGTAATAGTGACACTGATGACAGGGGTGTAATAATGATGTAGTGGTGAGTGGTAGATTTCATGTTGTTGATGATGATGATGATGATGATGATGATGATGATGATGATGATGATGATGATGATGAGAGAGAGACTGATACCTGCTATTAAGGGACGGTGTTTTGCCAGTGGTGGAGAGAGAGAGAGAGAGAGAGAGAGAGAGAGAGAGAGAGAGAGAGAGAGAGAGAGAGAGAGAGAGTCGATATAGTGATGGAGGCAGGTGGAGGATATTAAGAAGGGTTGAAATGAAGGAATGATGAATATATGAAATGAGAAAAAAAGCTGTGATATAAAACAGAGGGGAGGAAGAGGAGGGTACAGGTGTGGGAGGGAAGGGGGTGGGTGGGGAGAGGGAAGAGCAGGGAGACACTATCTGAGATTATTTGCTTCTTGCTCCAACACGGCACATTAAGCCCAGAAATAGGATCAAGCCTCAGGGACCCATAGAGAGTGAGAGAGAGAGCATCACGGGTATAGCAGCATTACCTGGTGAAAGGAGAAAAATGAGGTGTTTCGTAGTGCTGTACTAGGTGTGGGTTATGGTACGAAGTTGGAGTTAAATACTGAGGTACAGCCACAATCAAATAACCACCAACACTTTCATTCCATCTTAGTAAATATCTTGGTAATAAAGAACAACACGTGTGTGATTTTGCAGCACCTCATAATAATATTTGAGGAGTTTGAGTTGACGTAAGGTGTTGTATGATTATATTTTGATATGATAGCGATTTATTTGCACGATGGAAGGAAATTGTCGATGGATATTTGATTGTGGCTGTACACATACAATATTAAAAAGTTTTTATACAAGTGGGGCTCGATGATATCCTAAATGAATATAGTAACTCGTGTTGTTATATATTGAACGTACGTACCAATCAATTATCAGGAAGTGGTAGAAGCTGCATGTAATTCGAGTATAAGATGACTGAGAACAAGTAGATAGATAAAGAGTGATAAAAAAAAGGGAGAGAGTGGAATGAAGAGTGGAGGAGAGAAAGTGAGCAAGAATGAGGAGGAGATTTTAGAAGATGAAGGTGTCGTGTGGAAAGGAGGGAGTGTCTATAGAGGGAGAGGAGTGAGAGAGGCAAGGTGTTGTAAGAAGTGTAAAGGGAGAGTTGAAGACAAACAATATAATGGGGTATAAGGGGAAGAAAGGTATTGGTATCAGGTGAAGGAAGGGTATAAGGAATGAAAGGGAGGGAGGAGGAATATACAACAAGAGAGAGAGAGAGAGAGAGAGAGAGAGAGAGAGAGAGAGAGAGAGAGAGAGATTGGAGGCTGTTGATTCCTCTAAAGTCTAAACAATGAGATGAAACAGATCGATATAACAGGTCAAAGATAGTCTGTTTCCTAAAAAACTTGAGAAGAGTCTTTGCCCAAAATTTTCCACCACTATATTATTACCTCCAAAAAATGTGTAAAACCTAAAAAGAGACCACGCACACAATAGCCAGAGTGACAACCGAGAGAAAAGAGCAGCTAACCATAGAAAGATGAGAAAGAAGAACTGTAGATCGACTAAGGCAAAGGAGGAAAAATTGATGTATGAAATATGTTATCTGAGGAAAGAGTGAGTGAGTGATAATACAAGAGATTGTCAGAGAGAGGGAGAGTGAGGGAAAGCGATTGAATGAGTTAATGAGTGTGGAAATGCCTAATTTACTTCTCTAAAAAACATACACACACACACATTCACAAGCTCCAAGAACAGAACAACACACTCAAAACACACACAGTGCCTCTCCCACCATACAAACCCCTTCCACACAGCTCCCCTCACCACACAGAGCCCCCATAACCACATACCACCCCTCAAGACATGCCCCTCCCACCCCTACCCCACCTCCAAACAGCCACACACGCCCACACGGTGAAAGACGTTCCTTGGAAAATTATCCCTTCTACCTTTGCCAGATATATATGCCGCCAGCTCAACATTCCATTCCGTCTCGGGGGACTTGAGGGAATCAAATTTTTTGGTTCTGGAAGGGAAGCGACTCTGGGTTCCTTCCTGCCTTTTTGTGTCTTGATTTTTTACACAAGATTTATGAAGGAAAAGAAAAGTAGTAAAGGCAGATTAGATTAGAATCGTGGATGGTGGTTGGGGGATGAGGATGGATTGAGGGAGGGGAGGGGGTTGAAGGATGGAGGGCTGGCGGTAGATAGAGAAAAATAGAGGTAGAGATAGAGAGAGAGGAAGATGATAAAGCGGAGAAGAATTTGTTCTACGAGGGAAGAGGCAGTTTACGATCAAAAGATACGGGAAGAAAGGATGGTAGCACGAGGAGGCAGATGTTAAGTGGGGGTAAAAACATTGGAAAGATGTGCCATAAGAGTGGAGGGAAGGGGAAGAAAGCACAGGAGGAGAAATGAAAGGTAAGAAAAGAAGAGAAGGAGGAAGAGGAGAAGATGGATTAGTGAAAGGGGTCGTATAGGGAAAAGAGGAAGAGCAAAAGGGTAGAAGAAAAGGAGATAGGAGATGGAGGAATTAGAGAAGAAGGAAGAGAGAAAGAAGGAAAATCAAGGATAACATTCCGGTAGAGGAGGGAAGGAGGGGCGAAAAAGGGAGGAGGTGAACTCGTCTCCAACGGTGATTACTTGAAGAAAATCACATACAAAAATGGAGTCGGGATGAAAGAGGGAGTTGGAGAGGGGACGGAAAGTGACCTGGCAAAGTTCTGAATCAGCCATGTGAGGAAAAACGAGGAGGAGGAGGAGGAGGAGGAGGAGGAGGTAAGGGAGGAGGAGGAGGTAAGGGAGGAGGAGGAAGTAAGGGAGGAGGAGAAGGTAAGGGTTGAGGGGAGGGAGGGCAGGGTGGAAGGGGGAAAACAGGAGGGTGGGAAGACAGGGAGGGGGGGGGGCAGGCTGACGGAGAAGCAGGTAGACAGGAAGACAGAGTGACAGGGATGGCAGGTGAGAGAGTTTGGCAGGGTAAGAAGGCGGCAGGGGAGGAATTTTGGCCGGAGAAGGAAGGGTGGCAGGATTATAGAAGGATGGGTGGCATGATAAAATGAATAGGATATTTGATGTGCAATAATAATAAAAAAATAAAAAAAATTAATTCAAGCGCAATTGAAGAAAGTTTGTGTTTATTGAATATAAAGTAGATGTATAATGTTGCACCCCTTTAAAATATTATATTTTTCTTTCTCTTTATCATATTGACTCTTATTCTTCTCCTCAACCTCCTCTCCTCCTCCTCCTCCTCCTCCTCCTCTTTTCTTTTTCTCCTCTTCCTCCTCCTCCTCTTCCTCCTCCTCCTCCTCCTCCTCCTCCTCCTCCTCGTTCTTTTACTTCTCCTCCTTCTCCTCATCTTTCTTTTCTTCGCTCTTGTCCTCCTCTTCCTACATAAGTTCTCTCCAGTGTCTCTTGCCAACTGCCGGAGTGATGAAGTTTCAACATCTCTCTTTCTTGGCACTGTCAAGCCCTCCCCTCTGTGTCCCTTCCTCCCCCAAGTGTCCCTACCCCTTACCATGTGTGTCCTACCCTTCTTACGCGTGTCCTGTCCCCCTTACATGTATCCTGCCCTTCTTAAATGTGTCCTGTCTTGCCTCTTATGCCCTACTCTCTATTTGTTCTAATCTCTCCCTATGTGTCCCTCTTTCCTTGTAAGTTCCTCCCTCCTCATGTGTCCTACTTCACTGTGTCCTTCCTTTTTCCTTTATTCTCTTTTCTTCCCAATTGTGTCTTATCATACCTCTTGTGTTTCTCTTCTCCTCCTTTATCCTTCCCTCCCAGTGTCCTTTCCTTCCCTCTGGCTCTCTCTCTTCTCTGTGTCCTCCCTTCCCCAGTGTCTCTTCCTCTCAATGTGTTCTATCTCCACCTTCATCATGTCTTCCCTTATGTGTGGTGTTGTGTTCTCTACGTCCAGCCCATCTTGCCCTGCCTTTCCTTTGTGTCCTGCCCATCGTATTTCTTGCCCTACTGAAGCTCTCACGTGCCCAGTCTACCTTTTATAGTCCTGTTATTGTTGCTGTTTGTATTCCGTTGTATTTTTTTCCTTTCACACTGTTCCTTAGTACTACTTCCGCCGTAAGACATGTTATTATAATATAGTTGTTTTTTTTATAAAGGAATAATGCTCTTTCTCTTGTATTCCTTGTCGCTTATGTGCCTTTTCTCCCATCTCTCTTGTGTGTCATTCTGTCCGCTATTCCTTCGATCGTTCTCTCTTGGCACTTAAGCATAACTCTAGCGCACTACATCGAAAACAAAAAATGTGAATATTACAGTTTTTATCATCCTGCAAACTTTCCCGTCCATACTTGCTTATCGTAAATAATTTGGTTCAATCTGTATGCATATGTGAAGTACGGTGAAACAATCTTTAGTCAATTTTACGTGCCTTCATTTAATTTCTTTGTTTCCTTCACATGATAATTCTCCATCCAGGAATATCTATTAGCCTCTGCTCACTTCTCTGCCACACAAGCTTTCTCTACCTGTCTCCATTATTTGTCTGACCGGCCTCACAAGGACTCCCGTCACTTCCCCCCCATTTCGTACCCTGTTCAACTCTGCCAAATTAACCCTACCTTCCTTCCTTCCTTCTCTTTCGTACTCTAAACCCCACTCTACCACTCGAACTCTACTCTCCTGGTCTCCCTTTCGTACTCTGCTCTTCTCTTTACTACACACTGCTCTACATTCCCTGCCTCTCTTTCGTAGCCAGCTCTTCACTCTACCACATAAACCCTTCCCCATCCTTGTCTTCCTTTCGTCCTCTACCCTCCACCCTGCCACACAAACTTTACCCTTCTTGCATCCCACTCTCAACTTGTCTGATGCCTCCCACCAAGGTTCAAAAGCCCTACCCTCCCTCCCTCCCTGCCTGCCTCCCCATCCAGCCTGCCTCACACACATTTCTTCCCCTCCCATTTAGCTTGCCTCATACACGTTTTTCCCTCCCATTTTGCCTCTTCATATATACATTTTTCTTCCCACCCACCCTGAATTACACACATTTTTTCCCGTGCCTCCTTTCTGTACGAGTCTCCTGCCTTCCCCACCTCCCGATTACCCTACAGATTCACCATACCTCAAAACTCTCTTCCACTTACTTTACATCCCACATCACCCTGTCTGATCCTATCTGTTCACAATGCTCCCTGCTATCCACTCGTACCTTGTTTTCCATTTACTGATTCATTCATTCCTCATCTTACACACTGACTCACAAGCCATTTTCCAGCCCTCAGTCATCCTCTCGATCCTGTTCATCCACTCCCCAGTTCCCCCTCTCACACTCCGCTTGACGCCGTCCACACAAACCTCCTCTCTCTCCCTGTATTCCATTCATTCTCTGTTCCTCCATTCCCCGACTCTCCCCTCTCACACCCTGCCTGCTGCCTTCCGCCCCTGCCTCCCAGACATTGTTATAATCGACCTTTATAGTGTAGAAGAGAGGCAGGGAAAAGAGAGGGAGGGGGGCAGGGCCTGACGTCGATCTATAACCTCTTGTTCCCTTCAATGGTTCTCTGTGTCCCGACTCTTCTAAGTGAATAACCCGCTGATCAACTGTTCCATATATACTGTACTTTTCCGACACGTAACTGGATCATTTTTTGACTTAGTTTCCTCTCCTGCTCTATCTCGAAAGTGAATATCGGGTACCAAATCTGAAATAAACAGTAAATGAGGAATAAAAAAGGGAATATTCTCATAGGAAGGAAAATGATTATCAAAGAACGACGAAGAGACAAAACGAGTATGAAATGAAGGGCCACTGACTCCTCTCTAAAATAAAGCCAGGAAAGAGATATTTTCAGTACAAAGGGTAGGGAATTTGTTTTGCTGCACAGTTTGAGAAATCAGTATCCCTCCAATAACTACAATTGACCCCCTTAAGCAGGCACTGTCATCTCTCCCGGGTGGGCACGTCGTCTGCCTGGTAAACAAGCTGCTGTAAATAATGGATGAGAACATGCCGCAGCACACCGCACCAGGCAGCCCTTGTCAGCCAGAGAGACACACGGGCTAATAAATCCATAAGAAGGCCTACATCTTTGGGGAAAGGGAGAGAGAAAAAAAAGCTCAACAAAACGAGGGGGAATGAAAATCGAGGGAATATAGTTAAATACACAATGAATCTCTCCTGTTCCTGGTATATTTAACCACACCATGATCTGAGAGTTTTAAACTCGGAAAACCAGGTTCGATTCCTGATGAAAATAATACAGATAAAGTCCCACCACTGCGTCATACACTAGAAACTTACTCTTATAACCATCATATATATCGTTATTATCGGAAGGACCAGGGTTGCCCTGGTAAACAGAAGGTTACAACACCAATAGTAATAATATTCACTGAGGCATAGTCATGCTTTGAGACAAAAAATTATATTAATGATTGATACTAAAGTCTTTTATGTGGAAAATTATTGAAGAATCAATTCTGCAGAGAAAGGCTCTGAACGTGAGTGCTATAAACCTAACGGTGTGACGTGCGTGTGTAAGTTGCTCTGGTTTATTGCTACTGACATTTTTTGCTTCTTAGAAAAAGTAATGGATAAAAAATGTAAGTACGTAATGTATAATATGGATTTTCCTTATGATATAATGATACGGTATAAGGATACTGAGCGTACACTGTGTAGAGTGTTGTGAGACATTGGTGGTCCATGAACAAATACTCTGCAATGTTCGTTACATTCAAATGGAGTGAAGGGTTGGGCAGAAAGGGGAGAAAAGGGATGAAAAAAAGTAGGTAAAGAGAGAAAACAAGAGAAAAAAGTGGATAGTAATGAAACTATGGGATGGTGTAAGTAAAGAAGTGTGGACAGTAGATCTGGATAGTGAGAAAAGATATATCACACAAATAAGAAAGAGAGAAGAGATAGTGCGAATCCACGAAGTAAAAACAAATACAAGAAATGGATGAAGGACAGTTTGAGATTGGACGAATAGCTAATGATAATATGACGGACGATAGAGAGGGACGACCTTCCTATATATAGTGATCGCTATATTTATACCCTCGTCCCTCTCCCTTCGTCGCACCCCCCTCCCCTTTCCCTCGCTCTCCTCCCCTCGTCGCCCCCATTCCCCTCGCTCCCCTCCCCTCGTCGCCCCCCCCTTCCCCTCGCCCCCCCCTGTCTTTGTTTGCGAGGGCAGTTCCCCAGCGGTAGATGTCACTAGTGGGCCGCGGCATTGAGGAGGTCCAGCCATCGGAACCGAGCACAGTCTCTTTCCCGACAATATGGCCCCCGTGTCGCCAAGTGAAGGGGGGGGGGGAGGGGGATGAGGAGGAAGGGGGGGGGGTAAAAGCGGGAGGATGGAGGAGGATGGAGATGAGGGGGACAGCAACAGATATGGCGGAAGAGGGAGAAGGATCAGAAGTGGAAGTGGGTGGGAAAGCGAGGGAGGAGAAAAGAAGTCAGAAAGAGAGAAAATGTTTGAGGAGAATAAGGGAAACAACAAATTATATAGAAGGGAAGAAGTTTAGGAGGGGAAATGAGAGAAAAAGAGAGAAGAAGGGAACGGCCAGAAGAGAATGGGAAAGGAAAAAGGATGAGAGAAAAGGAAGGTGAAAAAAATGAAAAAGAGAACGGATCTGGGAGGGAGGAGTGGGAGAGAGAGAAGAAAGGTCAAACAGAAGAGGGGAGAAGTGAATGGGTTAGCAATGTGTGTGTGAGAGAGAGAGAGAGAGAGAGAGAGAGAGAGAGAGAGAGAGAGAGAGAGAGAGAGAGAGAGTAGGGAGTAGAGAGAGAGTAGATAAAAGGGAACATATCTAACCTCTTCCTTTTTCTAGTATGTTTACATCTCTTCTTCCCTTCCCTGTTCCATCTTTTCTTTTGCTTGCCTTTTTTTAACGTTCCCGTCATGTACACTTTATTGTCCCTCTTTTCCTCCTTCACCAAAAATATACTCGTCATTCTTTTTCCATACTCCTCCTTACCCACTCTTTCCCTCTTCACCTCTTCTTTCTCCCTCTCTCCACCCATTTTTTTTTTTTATCTCCCTGTCTCACGCCGTCCACCCTTCCAAGGCCTTATCCTTCATCCCCAAACTTGCGGGAGACTTTTAAATACTTCTCAGAATTAGATCATCTCCCGCCAGCCAGTTAATTATCAAAGGGAATAGATAAGTGAAGGGAAGGAGGGATGGAGGGAGGGCAGGAGGGAAGAAGGCAGATGGATGAGGAATGAGAGAGATGAGGGAGGTGGGTCGTTTGTGTATGTTTGCTTGTGCGTATGTGTTCGTAGAGTGTGTGCGTGTGCGTGTTTGTGTGTGTATATGTAGAGAGATTTAAGAAGATATTTTTGATGATGTGAGACCATTATGAAAGTATGCATTACCAACCCATGCAAACAAAGAAGCTGATCCAAATTTGGTGAGGGAAAGTGGGCGAGAGATAGGGTATAGAAAGGTGGGAGGGAGAGTAAGGTGAAAGACAATGACAGGTGTAGGGTGCCACACCTTGCATAGTAGGGAGCGGAAGAGAATGGTGAGTGACAACAACGATCGCGTGGCAGGGTAGTAAATTTGCACCGGTACTGAGGTGAGGCAGGTTTGCAGAGTAATAGTGTGGTAGTTAAGTACCAGAAAATATGAGGGAAGGCAGGTGAACATTGCTGGTTGGGTGATCAGTGACATGGTTACTGTGAAGCCCCAAATAAGTGTGCCAGAACAAATTATTACATGTGATGTCAATAGACGGAATCCGGTAATCCATTTTTTTTTATCCTAGAGTTAAATGGCGTTGCACTTTGTAGCATTTGGGTGATTGTAGTGGGTTTGTGTGGTTGGCTGGGTGAGTAGAGGACGATGTTGTAGGAACGTTCTGGCTGCCTGGTGGTGAAGGAAGCGTGGCACCACCTCCGTCTTAAGTCCTCTGAAGGCCCATTTGCTTGAGACTTGGTTGAGGTGTGTGGCGGCTGCGAATCTTGCTACAACACATCCTAGATTCACATCCCTTTCCATGTGTGTGTACTGGTCGGGTGGAATACAATTTGTGGTGCTTCTCCTTCACCTACAACTGAGACTGACTATTTCACAGATTTTGTGGTGGCGAAGGTATCTTATTGGTCCAGTGAATTTCAGCTGATCTTTTCCTTTCTAATGTATATGATTTAGTATCCGGGAATGTTACTATTATGTATCAACAAGAAACTGTGACTGCCATCCTATTTCTGGCTCGTCAGATTCGCCTTTTTGTTCCTTTGTTCCACTAATACAACCACCTTTACAACAATCATCATCCTATTAAGACTAGCTCGCAGATCCCTTCCCCTAGCCCCCTCCCCATCAGCACTCCCCAGCAGGAGGCATGGGTCTCCTGGGACGCCTCTGGCATTTACTCGCTCCTCCTCCCTCCAGTCTCGTTGTGCTGTGATGTCTTTATAATTTAGTGATGAGTTTGTTGTAGTGCTACCGACTCACTGACTACCAAATGAATAGGGTGCGCTAAGTAAATGAAGTGGCGGAATGATTTACATTGTTTAGTAATGTAAAACTGATGGAACATATTCTCTCTAAGAGGTGGCAGGGTGATGAGACGAAAAATTATTATGCTAAATATTATGAAAAACTTCTTTCAAGTAACGAACGATCTTCATTCTACCACTGTGAACCAATTACTAGTCACCAGTAATATATCTTCAGACTGTCCCGGTACTGTCGTAATCTAGCCTGACACTGTTACAGCCTCACACTGTCCCAACCTGACACTATCCCAGCCTGACACGTTCCAACCTGACACTGGCCCAACCTGACACTGTCCCAGCCTGAAACTGTCCCAACCTGGCACTTCACCTCAGCCAAGATAAACCAACAATGGCGCCCCGAGACCCAGACTTGTGACGACCGAGATATTCCCCGACAATACAGAGCGGTAGGGACAGGAAGGGGTTAAGCCACAGCACACCATAAGGTCGACATTAAGGAAGGTACAACAGGCAACTTTCAACCCAAGTGAGAGAGGGGAGAGCGACTTGGGACTCACCAAAACACTGGAGCTCCATCAACAGCCATTACGGGGACTCGGAGGCGAGGGATTAAACCGATTACTACACACGAGATGAGTTATGATGGCTTGAAAATGGTCTGTGTCACGTGGGGAGGATTTAGACAAGGACGGTGGTGGTGGTGTAACTTTTTTTGGGGTCGTTTCTTGTCACGTAGAATGGGGGAAGGTTTGGCTTCATTGTAAATTGTCTATGTTATATGAGGCATGATGTGGTCTGTGTTGCGCAGAGAGAGATTGTTAGGTAAATATCTAAATATGTCACAATTGTGTAGGATTGTCCGAGTGAATGTGTGAATGAATTTATACCCGTTTGAATATTTATCTATTTGAGACGACACAAAGAAAGTTTCATACACATCATGACTATTAAAGATGTTCAATTATAACACTATTGCATATCATTATAATCTGGTTTTGCCTGTTCTATACCTCAAGGAAAGAAATTATAGGGGGAAGAGATAGTATTATATTTATGTAGTGGCGGCTGGCTTGTCTTAAAACTGATATGTATCAAAAGGAGAGGAATGTCTGTCTTTGGTATAAGTAGTTTTAATTCATGTGCGATCGAAACGTAAACCTAAAAGTAGGATTTATATAAGTTTTTGTTAATTTTATGGACTTGACCGCAGTGGGATGGGAATAGACATTATGAAGAGTAGGCGAAGAGTATAGTAAGATGGAGGGGAATCTAAATATCTAATTATTTGACTGTTGCATGACATTAATTTTTATTTCTGTTCTCCACAGATGAGCACCGGGACCTCAATGGCCACGCCGAAGACGACCTAAAGCGGCAGAGAACTCAATACACCACGGACCCTCTCTATACTAATGTAAGTACCTCATCATATACTGTATACTGTATACTAACGTAGCTCACTCACTACGCAACAGATATTCACAAATTAACACTTAGTGTACCACAAATTCTTTCTATAATTTTTAAAAATGTAAACCACTCAGTACGACTAAAGTCCTCCTGAGTTACATACG
>JAWQEG010002611.1:0-42500 GCA_033782935.1 Petrolisthes cinctipes | reverse complement strand
CTACTCCTCCTGCCCTCACACGTCGTGGGTTGTGCTGACGTGAATGGTTTGTATTGCAGATGCTGTGGTCGAAGCAGTGGTCGTCGTTGAAGGGTGATGACGCTGCCAAGACCCTCCTGCCAGACCTGGGTGGTGGAGTCTCCAGTGGCGCTGCGTCCCCATACAGGTAAATATTTCTGAGACCAGAGAGCTTTACGTTGCCACTCTACAGGTCACATAGACGAATATCAACAATAAATGTGTTAAATTGTGCAAGTTTATCGATAATGACGGTTAACTCTTACCTAAAAAAGTTACTTTACAACATATTCTTCATTCAATCTGTATAGATTCGAGCACGTTTCGTTTTCAAGTGTAAGAGTGGTTGAGCTTCAAAAATGATATCTGCTGGACTTATTGAATGACACATACATGTACAGTTACTGACACTGAAGAAGTTGTTTCATATATAATTTTCTGTCCATGTAGTGACATAGAATGATTCATCCCCCAGCAGTGTACAGTTCGTGGATCACCCCAGCAGCTACCCCGCTGTGTCTACCGGCATCACCACAGACGCCCTCTATGAGACTATGTCCATGACTCAGTCTGGCACCAACCACGTGTACTCTCCGCCCCTCGCTACCTCTCTCGGTGAGTCTTTAACAGGTTTCAGAACAGATAACATAAATTTGCCATGACTTTATCTTACTGAATGTCCGTAAGAAAACGATGAGTAATATGTTATACTGACCAATTTATTAGTTTCTGCATGTATTGTTTATTACTAAAAGTTATAACATTCTGCTTTCCTGCATAATTGTTGCTAAAGTATATGCACTTCCATGGTTCAAAATTTCCTGAACTACTTTGTGATGATTGCCTTGATTGTGTTAACATTGTAATTGCTTTTGCTTCAAAGTTCTCACCCTGATGGCTCATCACACTACTCTTACATATCGGTGGCTCCTACAACAAAGTTTACAACTTGATGGCTCAATACACTGTCGGTTCATCCTGGTGGCTCTTGATTTTAATCATTAGTCTGATGGCTCAACATTCATGATTACATCATGATAGATAGCCTTCACCTTACCAAGTGACTCTTACATCAAAGTTTAGTCTGATGTTATATGTGTTACATCCTGGTGACTCCTGCCTAAAATATTTCACACTGTTGGTACTTCACACTGTGTTTTCATCTTGGTGGTTCTTGCATCAAAAGATCTTTTCTTGAAGGTTCCTCACACTGTGTTAACACAATAGTGATTCTTGCCTCAACCTCAGTCTGATGGATCATCACACTATATTCAACTATTGGTGGTATCAAAGCTCTGACTCCAAGAGCTCCAGCAGCACCACTGACGCCCTCTGACTCCTGTTCCTACAGGCAGCGGCGGAGGACTGACGCCCCTCACCCCCATCAGCATGCAGGATGTAAAGCCAGTGTTGGCCTCGCCCTCTGTCCTCGACACCTCGGCTTCGCAGTACCAGCAAGGTGAGCCTCCAGCCTCGCTATAGGCCAGGGGCAGGACTGAATATTGTTGTGCCTCCTCGTTCTCTCTGCACTCTTTCTTTCTCGAGCCTTTACATATTGGGGATTTTCATACATGTCATCAATAACATCAACATTACCATTATTATTAACATCATATAATACTATATCATTGCCATGTTTCACTGCACGATAACTCATGCATCATGGAAATCATCAAAACTAACAAGATAATCCATCAGGTTTATCAACATTTTAATACTGCCTGTTACTACTTTTAAGATATTAAACCGTTCGGGTAAAAAGAAGCTTCACTTTTTTTGCTGACATTCGTTTGGCGTTAACAACAAATAACTTTTTCTTTTAATAAAGTAAGGAATAAAAGAAAGATAAAGAATTAGCGCTGACCAGAAGAAATGTGCATACAGAACCTGAACATGAAATCTCAGTAGTTGTGTAGTGGAAAGAGCTGGGATTCCTCTGTTCATTTACCGGATATTATGTACAGGCGGTGTTACTATTGTTGGCAGTTCACAGACCCACTTGTCAGAATAGCCTACCTGTTGCCACCTTGTATTATCACTCTGTTCATTCATGTAACTATTATGGAAGGTTAAGGGGGTAATATATACTGTACTTGGCAATAAAGAGTCTACGCACACCTCCATACAGTGAAAAAAAACAGATCACAGCCTCGCATGATGAAGTACTAGGCTGTTTTGATTAAGATAGCTTGGCGGAATCAGTAGCGGTCCAATTCATCCACAGTCCCCTTAAGAAACTAAATAATGGCTCACTCAGTACAACCACAGCGTACCATTAAGCGTTTCAGGACAGTTTGTTTACGTGCGCTGCAGCATTCCACTCCATCGCACATTGTCAAGCAGGCGACGAGCAAGCACTGGTGTCACGCACGGATGATTACTTGTAGGTCAGAGTTCCTCCTCCTCTTCCTCCTCCTCTTCCTCCTCTCTCTTTCCATGATACCCTTCCTCTTGTTTCTCTTTTTTTCCTCCTCTTACTCCTCTGTTCTCCCTACTAATCCTTCTTGTCTCTGTTCCTAACCCTCCTGTGTCCCTTTCCTTCGCCTATTCCCTATTGTCCCTCTGTATTTCTCGTTTTTCTTTTCTTTCCCTTGCTGCTATACACTCCCTTGTGTCCCCTCCCTCAGGGATTCGATTATGGGAGGAAGCAGGAAGCGACTTGTCATAGGCCATATACCCACCATGACTCCCTCATCTCCTCCTCCCCCCCCTCCCTCCCTCCCTCTCTTTCCCGTTCGCTCGTGCCTCTGTTTTTTTCTCCCTTCGCTCCTTTCCCCTATTCAACTTCATATTCTACTTCCCTACAACATTTATCATTCTTTTTCCTCCTCATCCTCTTAGACAAAACACGGTTTAGTTCTTTTTTTTTTTTACTCTCCGGCAAAATAAAAACAAATAAATATATTGTTACTAGTTGGTAGTTGATGACACTAGTCTTGTATCTCTTATTACTATCTCTGTGTCTATCAAGTTTGGATGTGACTGAATTATTTAGAACTAACCGGGTAACCCACATATGGACATTTCAAAATAATTGATTAAAATTTGTAAGTTTTGTCAGGGTTATCTGGGGTACAGGCTCGACAACGTTCGATACTTCCCTTGGTTCTTATGCATGTAAAGAGCTTTTTTATTGCAATTTAAAACATTAATTACCATATATTTTAAAAGTTAATTTTGTTTAGACATTTTGAGCCAAATTCAACAAAATCTATGCAAGTCCGAGTGTCTTGTATAATAAAAAGTTCATCATGAACTCGCTAATCAAACGTTAGGTTTATTCCAGCTGTCGAGATAGGTAATAGAGAAATAACCATTTGTTATAATATTTTATCTTCCGTCTCCTCTTTCTCCTTTCTGCATCAGCCTCTGCTGCTGCATCACCTCCTCCTCTTTTCTACTATTTATCACCATTCCTCCTAATTCATCTTTTTCTCTTCACCATTATGCTCCCTTCTTCTTCCCCTCAAATTTCCTCCTCCTCCACCTCCTCCTCCTCCTATCTTCCTCCTCCTTCGCCTCCTTCGTCATCTCGAAGGAAGTGTCCCTGTCAAGGCCACTAATATTTCACCCCCACTCCTCATTTTGGCCTCCATTGATGTCCCTCCGTCTGGCTCCTCGCTGGGGAAACCATAACTCGGCCCCAGGAACAGAATGACAAAGAGGAGGCCGGGAGGGGAAGGATATCTCTGTTGGAAGGCTGGGTAAGGAAGGAGGGACAGAGGTTAGATGGAGAGGAAGGGAATGTGTTGAGGAATGGGATGAGGGAACAAACGAGGATGTGTGGGTGAAGGAGAAGAGGGGAAAGGGGTGTGTCAAGGAAAGGAAAAAGGTCCAATTGAGGGGAGGGAAGATAAGAGGAATAGGATGAGGAAGGATAGATGTGAAAGGGATGCTGAGGAAGTGAAGGAACGATGGAGGAATTGGAGGAAGCAATAGGAAGTTTAATGGGGTTCGGTATCGACTAAGGAGGAGAGAATGGAAATACTATCTCCATGGATAATAGAAACTTAATGTTAACTAAAGATTAAACTAGAGAGGTGGAAGATGGTGAGATTGTAGGGAAGAAGGGAATTAAAAGTGAGTGGACGAAAAGACGACAAGGAAGAGAAGTGGCAGAAGAAAGGAAAAATAGAGGAGAGGGGAGAATAGGAGATACACCGGTAGTAGAAGACATTTTGAGGAAGATATAAATGGTGATGGAGAGGTTAGATAATAGGAAGCATAACATGAAAGGCGGAATATTACGGGGAAGAGGGAGGCTGGAGCAGAGGAGAGGGGAGAAGGATGTTGTATCTTATTCCGGTCTTACCAGCACCAGCGGGACAATAGCTTGGTTTACACAGTCTAGGCTCTGGTATTCACCCATGGAATTTTATCGCCCTCCTTCCATCCCTGAAAAGCTGGATTCTTAGTATCGCCAAGATTTATTGATCAAGGTCTCTGGCACGCGCTACCTCCAAGGTTCCTCAGGCGTCCTAACACTCCTCGTATCCCAGGTGAGGCAGCCGATCAGTAGCTCTCATGGTACACTTCCCTTATGTAGTCTCGTGGCACCTTGTACCAGACTATGACATATTTGCTGTAGTACACCTCTTAAGAAATCCCTTGCGACAACTATTCACAAGAAAATAACGCTTTCTGTACCAAGAGAGACACTGACCTATTGCCGACTATCAACCCTTCATACCAGGATGAGTGAGGTGACAAGTGAAGTCCCAGTGGCCACTCATCGGTTTCTGTTTTGCGTTAAATAATGCAATTCACTGTTCGTAAAAGTCAGTGCTATATATCAACATGTTTCTGAATGGCAATCTTTGTATTCTGTTTTTCTTACAAATTTCCGACGTCCACTGCAGGTTAATTATCAAGTAAATACTTAGAACTCTATACGTTATGGGTTCTGAAGGAACACGTTAGGCAAAATGAGTTCGTACATACTGTAGCTGTATCGAAGGGTTTCCTGAAAATAATCACTCGATATTTTTCCATTCATTAACATTAATCGTATGCGACATTTTAATAACAAATGTGAATCAGTTCCATAGTAACTCATTCGTCCACAACTCCATCTATAACTTCCACACTGCTAGGAGGGCGTCAAGGAATCATTAGTATTGCAATGACTAACCCATTCTACGACCTATGCAAGATTCACGCAAACTAACAAGTCCATTTCAAATGGCTTTATTGACATAATCATATTTTCATCTGATGCCTCACACGTCATCATACTTGCGCCGTGCACGCATGGTGTCAACATACACCTTCGGATCACACAAATTCCAATTACTCTTCCATATCACAAGCACCCAGTTTAGAAACACACACACACACACACACACACACACACACACACACACACACACACACACTATCTCTCCAAGCATTGCAATAAGGTACTCCCTTCTCCTTTTTTCTCCTCGCCCTTTCTTTCCATTCTTTTACTCTCTCCACATTTTTCTCTTACCCAATCACCAAATAATTATCAATACCCATAATAAACTTTACTCTACTTAAAGAGATGAGGACTAAAGGCAAGGAGCCTGCTTGATGACTTTACCTTTGAAGTAAAAATAGTTTATGAGATTTCAAAAAATATAATTTCGTTCGAGATGCCTAGATACATTGCGTATGAAAAGCCTAATGCTAGTGAATGGGAAAGATGCATGATATGTATGTAAATAATAGAGTACGGGTAACTATTGCATTAAAGAGTTGATTATAGGTATATGGTCTTCACATCCCAGGTGGAAAAAGAGAGATTCATTGTTTAAGCGTTAACATCATGTCACACAACAAAACCACTCACTGGACACACACCTCAATATCATTATTTCATTAGATTTAGCATTTTGTTCTTATGGTTATGTTTTTTATGCATGTATTACATTAGCCTACTTCTAAACAAAGTATTTGTGCAGTTGCTTTTCGGAATGTTGCCTGCATGTGGGTTTGTGTCTGCATGAGCATCACAAACACATATAACCACTAACAAACAATGAGTGTTATGATATGTTATTGTTGTATAACGTCCATGTTTGTATTGATATGTGTTATAGTGTTGCCTGTGCGCTCACCTTACACCTAAGCACAGTTGTAGCAATTGCACTCAGCACCTGTAGATTATCTTCAGGTCATGTTAGTTAGTGTTGTGGTAGTGATCTGATTCAAAGGGCGTGAGGGGCTGTCTGGCCTGTCGGGTGTGGTCTAGCTGACAGCTAAGCCACACCCTAGAGTCAGTAGTAAAGGGCCTAGGGGCTGACGCAGGTGTTGTCTGCATGTCAGGAGCCTCGGGCTACACCTCCTGTAGCGGCCAGTACCAGACGTCGCCCCTCCGAGATAGTGTGACGCCCCTGGACAGCCTGGTGGTGGCGCCCTGCTCCTCGCCCCTCAAGGCTGACACGCCCTGCACCACCGCCCTCACAGTGCTCCAGCCTGCCTCACACGCCCATGCTGCCACCCACGCGCACGCCCCCACCCACGCCACGCATGTCTCTGTACCCATGCACGCTCATGTAGCCGCCACCCCCCCTGAACCCACCTACACCACCCTTCCGCCCATCACACACTACTCAGGTAAGTTGACCTGCACGCCCACCTGCACGTTGTGTGGTGGCAGCTGTATCCTAATGATGATTTAGGCAGCTTCCATACACCTGTCATGTGATTCCAGCTGCACCTTAGCTCACGTCCTCCTGTAGTATAGTAAATGCTGAACTCTAGCCAGTTAGAATGAGCTGTGTTATAGCCTGTACTGTAAATGTGATTGCTCCATTTCAGTTTTTATAATGTAGTCGATGCATTCCTGTTTGTATGTTGCTTATCAGTTTGCCATATAAGAATGACTGCACTTTAGCCTTTACATGATTTTCGCATTCCAATCTTGACTACGGCACCTCTTAACGAACTGAGAAAACACAAGTGACTCGAACTTTATTCTGATCTAGAAATACGATTAGATCATGTGAATGACAGGCTACGCAATAAAATAATGTTACAGCGAAATATAATCGATTAAGTGGTCTTTAAAGATATATCATTGCTCTTATTACTCCTGACAACGATAAGTTTCGGTAATATGTTTATTGTTGCGAATCTCTAATATCCTTCACAAATAGTCATCTGTATCTTTCCTTCGTTTGATTTTAAGCTGTTTCACTGTAATCTCCCGAATCACCCCCTCTCTTTTAACATAATAAATTCTCTTGTATAACATTGCCAAGTCTCTGAACATTCTGATAGCACAATTCGTTCATCATAGTTTTATATAATTTTCCTCTGAATATTACTATAGATGACAGGGCAACCCATCACATATATATATATATATTATACCTTCATTTCTAAAACATATATGTATTTTACTACGCACACCTGTATATTATAATACAGGTCATCTGGTAAGATATCTTCATCCCCTGAAACACATAATAAAAATATTATCTGAATTCTATCTTCGAATTACAATTGTCGAATTACTGGAGCACTTTACATTTCTCCAAACTATGCTATGAAACAGAATCCAATCCCTGCTTGAAGGCACAATGCACAGGTAGTAGACCTTCATGGCTTACATCAGATAAATCGATCGCCCTTCAATTTGTAAACAAGAAAATATTAATTTAAATCACACTCTCTGGTAACTGTCATGGTGATATTCTTTCACCTTGATGAAAATCCAGAGCAGTGAATGTTCTTATGTATCAGTATTGCTTAATAATGTGGAAATCAGTTTCATATATTATTTCTTCAAGCATCTCCTTCAACCTCAATTTAACCTAATCCTACCTACCTTGGAATACCTTAACTACTCTGTCTTTCCTTCCATACTCTCCACACTTGTACCTCACTCACACTAACTTGTACTTCATCCAGATGTTATCCCACATTTTCCTACCTTATCCTTAATCTCAAGGCAGACCTAAAGTGACAGACAATAACTTGTGTTGTTGCTTGTGCAGGAGCGGCGGCCATGACTGACTACACCTACTCCCCCCACTACACCCAGTACACCCCCAGCTACCCACCCTACGGCTACGGCAGCGGTGGACTCCTTAGTAAGTAACTGTGAGTATGCTGGCCCGCCTTGACCTTGGTTCCTTGTGTTGCTCTCCGGTCTCACCTTCAGTTACTGTGTACACTTTTTAGTTATTAGTTACATTTCCTGGTGCAGTTAGCTCCCTGCAGCTCATTGTTATACGCTTGCTTTACTAATCAAAATGAGACAACTGGCAATGATTACTGGAACACACCAACTCCGTATGCCTAATGCGTTGAGCTTGACGTGATAAATACTCTCCCATTATTTACATTTGTGAAAAAAAAGACATATCTGCAGGGAACAGCACTGGGATGTTTGTCTGATCTGTATAGTTCTACTTTAATTACTGTCTAGACTTTCTCAGTAAATATCAATACTTCCTTAGTTTCTCTACGTCTCATGCTGTTTTATTGTTTGCTTTGTGTACATATCTTTTTTACTGCTTTCATCTCTTTAGTTACTCTAAAGACTTTTTTGGTTATTTTCTTACCTACTCATTATTTGTGGTCAGCATATGCATTCTAATGTACTGCACATACTTCCTCAGGTACACCTGTTGACATTTTAGAACGTTATAGCGATTCTTATATATACAGTAGTACAGTAGCAGTTTAAAGTTCTGTCGCTTCTCTCGTATGTTAGTGAAGTTTGAGAATACTATTGTCTTGAATGGTTCGTGACAGTCCTGTACATAATTAACAGTTAAACAGAAGCAACAATAACTTCACATTCACAACAACATCATTCTCAAAGTTCGTCATCATGTCAGGGTAACGGCAGAACTTTAGACCACGAATGTACAGTTGCATCCACTATTCTCTGACTGCTAGTGGCATTCTTGACCTGTCTGGTGAATGTAGTTGATTATACTTAATATCTTTGAACGAAGGATGAGTATGGTGGAAGTTTTCAATATATATATTTTTTTTCATATTTCGTGAACTTATAATGTTTTCAATATAGGTTACGGTAAGTAGATGCAATAGAGATACTAGATGCCTTCAGAAGTTTTCAGGTAATGGTGAAAGCGACTGTACAGAATATACGTCCATATTATCCTACCCAATTTCCTCTCAATTAATGATGAACATTGCATTCCTGTTACCTCGATATTAAACACAGCACAGTGGCTTCTTCTTTTCTTTGTATTTCATTATTGTCAATAGTAATATTGCTTTGCCTCACTTCAACTTGCTCGGTGTTCCTGATGACGTTTTGGTATTTGGGAATCTACTCTTATAATCTTTTGAAACTATTAAATTTTGCCCTTTTCTCTTCCTAGCCACAATTGCCCCTACTTCCACCTACAGTAGTGGTAGAAGAGTTTTGATCCCTTATCCGTTTAAATGGCTGGAAGGTTTGATATTTCTTCTTAGAAAAGAGATAGGATTAGAACATAAATGAGGGATAAGATTAAGGAAATAATCTGTTGTAACCGAATTGGAAGATTGCTGATTCCTTAATCCATGCCAGGAAATAGACTTCTTCAGTATATGAATAATAAATGAATTCTGTAATATACTTTGGAGGAATCCGTAGCCTTCATTCCGCCCAAAACAACCTAGGTGGGAAACGCGTGAGTCAAGGCAACTGTACCTATACAACCAAACCTCTTACTGCTGTATTAGTCACAAACACCTTTACTCATTGTTATGATTACCTTCCAGTCTATGATAGCTACTATCATAAATAATCTTTACATGGCCCTACCACACTAGAAGCACACACGTCTGCAGTCTTCAGCTGCGATAGTGAGCATTATTGAACCATTTGTCCTGAGTGCATTCCACCTACTAACTCAATTACTTCTCTACAGACATGAGCCCATACAACACTCCGAGCAGTGGTGGTGGTGGTGGCAACAACGTGGTCAGCACCGGCAACACAACCCTCACTACCCTCAACACTACAAACAACAACCCCAGCAACAACAATAATAACAACCCCAACAACAACAGTAACAACCCCAACAACAACAGCAGCATCGCAGCAGCACGACTGCGGATGCTTCAGTCGTGCTTGCGTCAGGACCGTTGTACGTAGCGCTGCGTCGCTCCATCTCGCCTTCGCATCTTCTCTTGATACACACCTGCCCTGAGGTGAATGGAACACCTGTCTTGGGGTGTTTGGACAGCTGTGTGGTTGGTCAGGGCTGTAACCTCTCGAGTCTCCTCCGGGAATGCAGGAGAACTCCATGGATGGCAGTGGAAAAACTGACAACCTGAAGGCTGGCTCGAACTGAAGACAGTCTCTGCAACCGCCAGGCGGGTGGAGACGACCGTAGTGTAGCGTGTGGACCAGCACGGACTGATCTCTATAGCTAGGATACCAAAGATCATCACCCTATGTCACGAGCTTGCTTGCGTCAGGACCTTTCATACCCCTTCACCTACTCGTCAGACAACCTCATGTGTCCCAGGCATTTCACCCTGTACATAAAACCCCCACCCAAACCCTCAGAGCCCTAGTGCTTTCCTCCAACTCATCTGACGAGGGAGTGATAGGGGTTGGGCGGCCTGACTCCCCACACACAATACCTTTCACTCTGGGCGCGGAAGCCTTCATCCTGACACAGGATGATTGTGGCACCTCCTGCCGCCGTAGGACCTTCCTCTCTCGGGCTCTCGGTTTATATTTAGGTTTACAACTAGGGTTTATCGCTGTCCAGGACCTACATCAACTGACTCGTGTTTTTGGCACCGATCAAAAACTCTCTGGATCCCTGTATCATTAAGTTTTATATAACCAGTATTTTTTTCAACTGAGGCGCCTGTGAAATGGTGATTGCATTACCTCTTACTGTAAATCATACCGTACATGTTGTGAACTCAAATACCTCCCACAGTGTCAGAAGAGGCTAGCAACATGAGAATACAGTCTTGATTTTTAACAATTATTATATTTCTGCATTGTGTTTGTTTTCATTTGTTTACTTGAGCGCGAGGCTGTAGCTACTCGTGTTGGTAGGCTGGAGGGGGACCACTTCAGTCACCTCTCAAAAAAATAAAGGCTGTATACCAAAGAAGCGCTTCTCTGGTCTCTTGCCTCCGTCTGCGTACGAGGCGAATCTTATAGTCAGGTGGACCTCGAGCGCGGGGGTCACACGGGCCGCGTCTCCTCGCTGCAACTGGCGCGGGGGAACCTCTTGTACAGACCTAGTCCTTAGACCAGAAACTTGAAACTTGGAGTAAATGTACATATTAACACTTCAGCGCACGGTAGACTTACATATGCGTCATTTAGTTATATTGAGTTTCAGATTTATTTTTCTTTTTCCTGATGCCTCGTATTTGATTTTTATGCAAGTGAAATTCATATCAGTCACTGATACCGCTACATTCTAATGTTCCTCTGCACGATGAAGTTGCATTCATTGACGCATGTGTGAGTCGTCCGTGCTCGAGAGAGTTAAGAAGATGAAAAAAGACCTATTTATAAAACGTTTGACGGAACACTCAGTTAGGTTGTAGATTCTAAGAAGGTAATCTCTTGTCAGCGATTCGGAGGGCTACTGATTCCTCCAAACTTGGTTACGAAACAGATCCTCGACTAGTAGCCTACACTGAAGCCCAAGCCTGTTTCCTGGCATAATTTGGGGGAATTAATAGGCCACCAATTCACCGAAAAGAGATTATCTCCTTAAGTAGTCGCTAAGGACCCTTTCCAGACACCATGTTCAGTTTGTGTACGCTTGTTACCTTATTTTGTTTTATTATAATTTATTTTCGGCAAGTGTCTGAGTTATATTGTACAGTATTAGCGCTGCTTAGTGTGTAAGATTATTTTTTGTGAAATTGCGCGCACCATCTTGCAAACCCAGTCCTTGATCCCATTCAATACTTTCCTCCTTATTCCCCCTCCCTCCCCTACGTCTTATTCCCTCGCTACTCCTTCCTTCCTTCCTTCATCCCTTTCTCCCTCCCTCCTTCCCATACGAACATTTCACTCCTCCTTCCCTCCCCTACTCTTTATTCTATCATCTCTAGGAAACGTTCAGCAACTTCACTCGTCCTTTACATTTTTACTCATACCCTGCATCACCTTCTGTCATTAGGTTTCCTTAGTAAAATCGCAATAGTGATTGGAGTTCCCCACCGCGGCCACCTTGGCTGACTACCGTACAAAGTCCCTCCTCCATTTATTACGGGTTCATCCACATAGAGATTCCATCATTTTGCTTCTCCTGAAAATTTGTTATAGTGTCATGAGTACTTTATAACTAGCCTTCTCTCCCAGGGGTGTGTCTCAAGTACCTAATGTATACAGTGTAATATGGCTACAGAAACTAGTCATTGTTGGTGTAATTTGCTCCCCTGAATGACTGAGTAAGCGTGTAGTTTATGGTAATTATTGAATGATCATTTTGTCAAACTCTTTTTCACGATCGCTGTTTTCTTCCTTATGTTGACTTTATTCTTTTGTAAAGATTTCATGGCCAGCATATTGCTGAGCGTATATAATATACTATTCTCACCGAGACAAAATAAAATTTTGCTTCTGGCTACTTAAATCTTCCATCTTTCATCCTCCTCCCGCCAACACACACATACTCAAGAGCACACGCACACATACACTCAAACATACACACACCACCTACCACCCATCACGTTATTCCTCTTCCCCTTCATCTCCCTCTCACTCATTCTTTCATTAATTAATCTCACAATTCTTCCTTTCCTCCATGTGCCACACATTTTCCTCCCAAACGTATCTTTCCAATAATCCGTTTTCTTTCCTATACCGTACTGAAGTAAATTGTGTTCTACTCTTCCACATGTGTGCGCTCAACCTTCACACATTTCCAACCTGAACGACTTCCACCCATCCAGTTAAGGACCCGGTGATCGTGTATGAGAATTGTTGGCTTCTGATTCCTCCTGACTATGCCACGAAACAAGCTACTTCAATATAGGTGGTGTTTCGTGGCAATAGTTGAAGGACTCACTAACTTCTAATTTTCTGACTACATCACGGGGTCCCTTAACTAGGCTCTGTCTCAACCTTTACTTGGCATAACCACCTGAACCATTAACCTTAGCACTTTCCCTTCAATCCCACTTCCCCATTTCCATCATCCATCATTATCTCCAATCCTCCTCCTCCTCCTCCCTATATACTCTTCCACTTGCCCTATCTTTTCCTACTTTATTCACTCTCCTTCCCACCTCCTCCACCTCCTCCTGCTCCGTCTCCATCTCTTTCTCCTCCTCCTGCTCCGTCTCCATCTCTTTCTCCTCCTCCTTCCTACCTTTCCACTTGACCTCCATTCTCTTCCTCTACGTCCACACTTACTTTCCCTCCCTCCTTTCCCTTCCTCTACCTCCCTCCCCCAGTAACTCCTCCAGGGGGGCTCGGCATATCAGTGACCAAAGTGCAGGTGTGGCGTAATGGTTTGTTGTTGTACGCGTGTTTGTACCCATAAGTTGTTTCTCTCTCTCTCTCTCTCTCTCTCTCTCTCTCTCTCTCTCTCTCTCTCTCTCTCTCTCTCTCTCTCTCTCTCTCTCGTATTAAAATTCATCTACTACCTTGCTCTTTATATTTTTGTTCTTGTCTATACTTCACTTATTATATTTTTATCAGCGTATATATTATAATTATATTTGACTGCTGTCCTTCTCTAGCTTTCCGTTTTTCTATGGACATTATTCTTTCTTCCATCCCCGCTGCAATAATTACTATAATTAAGTACATAAATATTACTAATTGTATCCTATTTTACCTTATTTTAAACTACTTAATATTATCTCAGTTTATCTAATTTATCTATCTATTTTTTTTTTTACTTATGCACGTCTAAATACACTTGCAATCCCAATTTCTATATTTTTTTTTTAGAAAACTATGTTGCTTTTATGTTCGGCATGAATATATTTTTAGTTTTAATTTGCTGTATTCAATAAAAGAAATTGTTATATTACCGAATGTGTTGATCCCGCCAGTGCAACGCTGCAGCTTGGCGTATGTTCAGATACTATGTACAATACGTTGTTCTTCAGTTCTGTTGTGGCTTCGGAGTGTAACAGCGAGTGTCTTCCAGCACCTCCACTGTACAGCAGACTGTTTGTATCTCGACTTATGCAGTCTTTTAGTCAGGAACACATTTGTAAGCTATTCATGGTTGTATGCGGCAGCGGCAGCAGCAGCAGGTAGTGATAGGAATAAAAGATCCGACGCTGTTTTTAGTAATGTACTCGTCTTATTATCCTTCTAGAAATAATAATTGCATCGAGTGAGTAAGCAATGAGACAATGTATTGTTGTAATTATCTCGTCTCTTTAGTCTCTCTATCCTCTTACAATATATATACAGTATATATAGAAAGCCAAGGGAAAGAGGGACAGGGAGTCGAGTAGGTATGATAAGATTGCCTTTGACCCTGGAAAGTGAGATTGGTATGGGTGATGTAAGGTCTATATACTGGCTGTGTACACGTGCCTCTACTGCAGCTTCCCCTTCCCTCTATCAATTACCAGCATTAAAAATTATTGTAATGGAATAATCTGTAGATAGGGTCGGCATACATGTTCTCTTCACTCTACAGTATAATGGTCTACTCCACTTGCTGCTGTATCCTCCTCCTCCTCCTCCTCCTCCTCCTCCTCCTCCTCATAGGCTAATCGTCATCCATCTTTCAATTTTTTTCTTGATTTGCTCTTCTTACCCTTCCATCTTCTCCTTCTCATATTACATTTTATCATTGTCATCTTTATAGTTTTCATCGATTTTGCCTATTCGATCCATGCACTCACCATCTCTCTTCTCTTCCATTTCTCCACCTACTTATCACCCACATCAAAGCAACCAACCACCTCACAACTATCTCTCCACCACCACTACCACCACCTATTCGCCACTACTACCACAACATCCTCTTCCCCTCCCCTCCCCCTGCAGGCCACAACCTCCTCTGTTCCCCCAGTAGAGTGCGGACGATACCGTGTGCTTGGATGTACAGTACATAAAGCTCAGGCCCCCTCCGTCACACAAGACTGGTCCCCTCGCACACACATTCGCCTCTACCCTAATATTATGCACTCCTCTGACCACCCGCCTTCCTACCCTATACCTGTTATCTGCATGGGCCCAGAAATTGGAAGATCAGAAGGAAGGAAGGAAGGAGGAAGAGGGAGAGGAAGATGAAGGGGATACACAGAGATGGAGACGAGGCCAACAAACAAAGCAGCCCTGGCACTCTACCTACCTCCAGGCACTCCTCCTTACCTATCACCCTTTGCCCCTATCCACCAACCCAATTGTTACTCCTGGCTACCCTACCTAAATATTTCTCTTCCGGAATCCCAACTTTCTGGAATCCTTTTAATTACCTTCCACCCTACTTTCTTCCCTATATACATCCTTTTAGGTACCTATATCTTTCTTCCTTCCTACCTCCTGGCACCTCTCTTTACCTCTTGGCATTCCTATCTTCTTTCCTACCCTTGGCACCCCATTCTTCCTCTCTAATTCTTGGCACTCTTACCCTCCTACCCCCTGACCCTTACTCCCTTACCTTTCTCTCTACATCCTAACACCTCTAAGTATACTTTGTTCACTAATCCCAGGTCCGAACACTCATGCTCTCCTCCCTTCTCCTTCATCCTGGCACCCCTACCTTCCTTTCTACTCCCTCGTCAAGGCAGCCCCATCTTCCTCCCTACTCGCCAGCACCCCTATCTTTCTCTCTCCCTACTCCCTCGTCGCGGCACCCCTACCTTCCTCCCTCCCTACTCCCTCGTTCTGGCACCCCTACCTTCCTCCCTCCCTACTCCCTCGTCCTGGCACCCCCATCTTCCTCTCTCCCTATACTCCCTCGTCCCGGCACCCCTAACTTCCTCCCTCCCTACTCCCTCGTCCCGTCACCCCCATCCGTTAGCACCCAGACCTTCCTCCCTATACTCCCTGGTCCCGGCACCCCTACCTTCCTCTCTACCCGCCAGCACCCCTCCCTTCCTCCCTACTCCCCACTCCCTTCCTCACCGCCTCTGGGCCCTGACACCCCCCCTACCTCCTGCCGTTATTACCATCATTGTCCACGGTATCGAACACGCCGCTTCCTGATTGGCTGACCAGTAACTGACGTCGGCCAATGGGAGAGTCACCCCCTCTCTCCGCCTTGTGTCTTGAGGCGGCACTCTCGGAGGCACTGTGGGTTTTTGAACGATTTATGTCAGCCAGTTTGGTGGAATTCTTCACGGATTTTCTGCTGTGTCTTGGGAAAGCAGGGATGTCAGGAGAGAAGATTCAGTTTTCTTTAATTTCGTATTTGTGTTTTGTAAATCTTTCGAATATTGTTTGAAACTGGTTCTGATATTAGGAAAATATGGGAAATCAGGGTGCAAAATATTAATCTATCATCATAAAGGCATGCTATATCCAAAGTTTGTATCTTCATTTTTTTTTTTCTGATTTGTTTAGATGAACATTTGCAAATTTCGGCGCAGGAGGGACAACATTATGCAGATATACATATACAGAAACTGGTTATATATACTCAGCTTATGAATTTTTGTGAGTTGTGAGTTGCATGAAAGTGCAGAAAATAAGTTTTTTTTTTTTTTTTTTTTTTTTTTTGTGTGTGTCTGTGTGTGTGTGTGTTAAGGTCAGCAGCACAGAGGAGGAGGAGGAGGAGGAAGGATTGTGACGCTGTTGAGAAAATGTAAGATGTAAGGTGCGTCTAGGCTGCTTCTTACGCCGCCATCTCCTCACCCATCCAACCTTACTTCTTTCTCCCTCCCTCCCTCCTTCATTCTGGTCCTGGCACTCCGACAACCCCCTGGACAACAACGACAAAGACCACGAGAACAGAAAACCGACGCACGTCTCAGAAAATCACAAATAATCTAGGGAACAGAAAAACAAAATAAAGGATGAGAAGTTGAGGGAGGGAGAGGTAGGATGGGAGGGGATACTTCCTATAGATAAAACGTATGAATTTTAAGCTGGTTCCCACTTGATGGCTGTGAGATTCTACGGCACTGTCATCTCTCCCCCCCCCCCCCTACTCCTGGCATCTCCCTTCGCCCGTACAGCAAGAGTCACCGAAGGACGAGAATCGCTTGTGCCACGGCGCCGTAAGATCGATGTGAGCGGCGGTTCTCGTTGCCAGATCCCTCCCGAAGAAGGAATTCCACCCTCTCCTCGTCCCCCTTCTCCTCATCGCCCTCCTCCATGCATGCCGTCCCAATCTTTTCCCCTTTCTTTCACTCTTCCTTTTCTCCTCCTCCTCCTCCCTCATATCCCCATTACATCCTTTTCATCCTCTTAATCTTTTCCCTACCTACTCTTACTCCTCCTCCTCCTCCTCCTCCTGACCCCTTCCAAGTTTCGGTGATGTGTCGCTCGCTTAGGATGTCACCCCCGCGCCCCTGACAATGGCCTGATGGAGGGGAGGCGGGGCACATCCTCTAGCTGGAAGGGGAGAGGAGGAGTGGCTCGGGAAATATATGCCAGGCGAGGTAAAAGTCACCAGGTGTCGTCTGGGATGTTGGTACCAGCAGAGGGTATATGTAGGAGTGTGTGTCTGGTATAGCTGGTATTTGTGTGTGTGTGTGTGTGTGTGTGTATGGGAGTGTGTGTTTTAGGGAACCACAAATATTCGGGAAATATAAAGAAAATTAGGAAAGAGAGAGAGAGAGAGAGAGAGAGAGAGAGAGAGAGAGAGAGAGAGAGAGAGAGAGAGAGAGAGAGAGAGAGAGAGAGAGAGAGAGAGAGAGAGAGAGAAAAAAAAAAAAGGGGGAGGGAGAAAGAGCACTATAAGGCGGAAAAGAGCATGAAAGAGAATATTATAACATGATAAGCAGAAATAGAAGAGAGTCAAATGAATGACAATAGCCTAAGTGACTGGAAAGGAAATAAAGAAAGAGAGATGAAAAGATCCAGAGAGACGAGGGTATAGAAAGAGAGAGGAGAGAAGAAAAGAACAGAAAAGAAGGAGTAAAATAACCAATAAATCAAAAGAACTGATACTACTACTACTACTACTATTCATTTACTATCATCCCTATTGCCAGATATTATCACCCTATACCAATATTGGCTTTCAATAGTTTCCCAACCAAATAAACCCGCCACTTGGATAGACAACACTGGTAACCTCGTGTAGCCACCAGTAACATCTAACAACCTCATAATGGGAGAATGGTGATAGACTCGCGCTTCGTCCACGTGGTTTCTGTATTTCTCATTTGCTGGAAGATACTTTTATGGTGGCTATGAAATATATAATCATCCATGAAAAAATTATGGAAATACAAATACAATAAGAACACTTTCATGTAGAACAAAGTATTCCCGAGATATGGGATTGCTTTCGGTCGGTCTGGCATTCTGAATACATAGACTAATAGTACTCTGCCTGCTGCCTCATCGTTAAGGCTATTAGTAAATTATTCCTTTACACTGTGCCACAAAACATTACGCATATTCAGAGAGCTTCTTTCGTGACGTACGGTACTGGAGATAAATAAGTAGAATAGCAACTTCCCAGATAATGCTTCTTTCGTGACGTACGGTACTGGAGATAAATAAGTAGAATAACAACTTCCCAGATAATGCTTCTTTCGTGACGTACGGTACTGGAGATAAATAAGTAGAATAACAACTTCCCAGATAATGCTTCTTTCGTGACGTACGGTACTGGAGATAAATAAGTAGAATAACAACTTCCCAGATAATGCTTCTTTCGTGACGTACGGTACTGGAGATAAATAAGTAGAATAACAACTTCCCAGATAATGCTTCTTTCGTGACGTACGGTACTGGAGATAAATAAGTAGAATAACAACTTCCCACATAATGCTTCTTGGAGCCGTAAGTATTGTCAACTATAAATGAAACTAATAATATAAAGGTATATTATTAATAATTTTGTCTTATTTCTTCGAGTCAAGGTATAATCAGCTTTTTCCATCACTACTCTCATCATTCCCATTACGATCATACCTATCATGTCTACCACAGAAAAGATAATTATGTACAGTTGGACACATGAATAGGTGGTACAGCCCAGGTGAAAGATACTTGTCCCATTTGAGTAACCAGTGTCTATTATCAGGTACTTGTTTTTTATTACCACCCTCAATACTGACTTCTGCCCCTGATGTCTCCTATTTGGCACTAAGGAACTTGATATTGGGAGAAATTGACCATTTTTCTCTTGGGCTGTACCATCCATTCATGTGTCCAACTGTACAACTTGCTCGGTTATAACTCCCAAATACATCTTATTATCCAACAATATACAGCAACACAACCATATCAACACTACCTCACATCATGCAAAAAGTGAAGTTAACCAAAAAGTAAAAAAATATTCATCTCTAAACGAGCCTTTATCACCTGGCTAAGTAATTACGCGTGATCTACCTCTATTTCCCTGACGTAATGAACGAGAGATTGTTGTTATACACGTAACGTAATGCGCCTTGTTCATGACATGACGAATCATACACTAGTCACGCTGTAATGGGAATAACGTGCAGGGGACTGACCATATCCTAATCAACAGAGAAAGTTTTTTACGAAGAGTACACATTCATGGTTTGATGGCATGTCGCTTCTTCTGTCTGTCTGCTGCAGCGAATGTTTTAAAAGTTTTCAAAAATTCATAATATACTATACAGGTTAAAAAAACAAACAGAACAACACTGTAAAAAAACACTGCACTAATTAAAAATAACACTAACGTTAAATCAAAACCAAGAGAATATATTTTAGGTTAATATTACTATGAACATCTACAGCGAACACAACAGGTGCAGAGTCGAGGAAAAGTTTCTTTTTCCCTTGAACGATATTTGATTTTAAGGGAGAAGTAAAAAGACCATGCGAGGCCTGAATAACTTTGTATCACGAAGGAGAACGAGTCAGATGAGGCAAAGTGAAAGAACAGAGAAGGAACAAATCCTCTAGTGAGAATGAAGTCTATGTCGTGGCTAGAGAAGGGCAACGTGAATGAACACGGGTCGGTAATTTCAATGCTTCATGACGTCAGAGAGGTTCATTCACTCATTCAAACCCAACCACCTTTCATCTTACTCCAGCGCATGTGGTTGTGTTCTAACCCACTCAACTGTTCGTAGCTGCATCTGAACTAAATATAATTCAGTCCTTCGAACACTTCTAAACACATTATGTACGGAACGAGTAGGCAATACCATTCTTTCACAAAAGTAGGCTACACCTCAAAACAAGGACTTCAGGAATGTTTCACCGACACCAAATTTACGTACAGTATCATATTTCGTCAAAGAGAAGAAAAGAAAGATATAAAGTCGTTAACCTTATCAAGAAATCTAAACGGAGAAAAAATATAAATCAAAAGGCTAAAAGTTCCTGTCAAAACTAATTAATAATTAAGCCTATTATGAAAGAAAGAAATACACACACTCGTACTTAACACTCCATTGTCTGCTGGGCTCTGCTACTCCCTGCTTTATATGGTACGATGAAGAGTTGTGTCCAGAAAAATTATTATTGTAACTAAATACAATATATGACGCACCATTTACCTCGGTTTGTAGTTGTAATGTAGTCTGGGTTTCACTGCGATTCGTCGCATGAAAATAACTATTGAACAGAACGAGTTCACAACATTTGTTCTTTCACGATACACCTGGTCAGGGATGCCAGTGAATTGTATGACTGTATGACCATTTGAATTACGAAGAAAGGATTCAAGATTATTTTTTCGAGGGCTCCGCCTATTATTTTTAGTTGATTTCATTTTTGCAAATCTATCATGGCATTATACATCAATATTATGTAAACAGAGATAGACGTAATGATTTCTTGTTGCCAGATGAATCAACTTGAACAAAGTTAACTTTGATCGTGGCTGCCTTCGGGACCCAATTTAGTGGCTTTTCGAGACCTACATTGTTAAAAAATGAGTAACTTCACGTCTGTTCGAGAGACAGTTACGGATCATTGAGAAATCACACGAGAGTTAACTTCAGAACAACTCATGATAATTACCGAACGCATAAGAAAACGTATATATGACTTACAACCGATCAATGAAATTTATATAACTAAAAAGATTATGAAATGGAGAATGGACAACATTTCTAGTTCAGGCGGAGCTCTCGTAAAGAATAACGAAAGATCGGGAGCAACACACATATAGGTATCACGGTCAGTGGGCAACTGAGACTTGAGTAGCAAAGTTGCAAACCAGCAATAGTGTGACCTTGGTAAAGTGAAGCATTGTTGGGATCTCGGAGCGACTCTGGATCATCTCTGAAGCTCCAATTCTTTTATTCATGCCTGAACAACTCTGGTCAGGCAAGCTGGTTTCTCGGAGCCCCGATTTTGCGTGTTCGATTAACACCATGCAACCCGGTTCAGGCCAACCTGGGTTCTCCAGCATCCTGCCTCCACAGAGGAGGGTTGTGTTATGGTATTTGGCATCTTTTCTGGGTTGTTCGTCAACTAATGCACTCGTACTCGTGCATACAGTATATATATATATATGACATTATTTGCTAAATTTGAAACGTTATCTCCTAAATACGAAGTTAGTATACTATTTTGAACTGGTGTGAGGACCCAGATAGGTAGCATTTGAGGGAAACATCTGATATTTTGCATTGGCTGTCACAACTTGTGATGGACTGATGGGTCCTTCCTCGCCTTCCTGCGACTGCTGTTTTTCTTCGATAATAGCATCATAACATGTTACTTCAATAGGAGGAATATGGTCCACTGTTTCGAAGTGAGTTGAAGCACTTTGGCTAAGTGTGCAATGCAATCATCCGAAAAAGTATGAATTTTGACAGGTTTGATATATACCGGCCCAGAATTTAACTAGTATCGAAGCAGTGTCATTCGTTCACCGACATGAATTGAAACTCATGCTCAGTCGGGGAACGAATGACACTGTTTTGATACTAACTAAATTCTGGTTGCTCGTGAGCGGTTCGAATCCGTAAGCAGTGGCCCAGAGAGGTGAAGAGACGACCACCTTTCACATTGGGTGTTGTACGAATTTACGAAAGGAACTGTACCACCAACGGAGTGTTCCTCTTTCCTTCAGTTGAATCACGCTTTCCTGTTGCTCCAGTCCAATAATTACTATCAGTCACAATCACGGTCCCTACCTTACCGAAATAACAAGAATTCAATACCGTTTCCCTTCTGCTTTGGGTAAAGGCTACATTTATTTATTACAGAAATTTTGACTTGGCAAGTATAACTATATTTACGAAATATAAGTTTAGGATGGCTGTCTACTGAATTATATTCACCATTTGTCCTTTTGGCTTAGTCTAATTAAGATTTGTGTAATGATATAATTGAAATCTTTTGTGGTATATTATGCTTTCCAGCTTAATCAGTAAATGTGATTATTCCTCTTGCAATTGCAATATCTTGTTAGAAACTTTCCCACGTTCCCATGTGTATACTGTACCACATTATATGCTTGTGGTTGATGCAGATCAAGAGAGATATAAGTTCTATCCAGTTTGCCTAGTTCTTCAGAAGTAGGATAAATGAAGACACATAGAATTATTCGTTTGTGTTTATTGCATAATATAAAAAATATCTGAGAATAGAATATCAACAATGACTATTGCCCTGAGCCTCTGCTCTGGCCTCAGCCTGTGAGTGACGAGACTGGACCCGGTAGCAGAGCAGCACGAGTGAGTCCGCCCCACACGACACACACTCTCTAACTAACTTAACATCTATTGCCTCTCAGGCTTCACACAAGTAAAAAATACACTGACAATATCACTATAATCTTATGGAGGAGCCTGGCTCCCAACAGTAATACTGTAGTTGTACCTCCGCGCGAGTGGTTCCTGACACTGTTGTAATACTGTAGTTGTAGTGGTTACTTACAGCGTTGATTACTGTAGTTTAATTCCACTTGCATGTCTCCACACGCTATATTAATACTGTAACTGAAGTCCTTTTGTAATGACGTCTGTCCATCTGCCTGGTGTTCCTAGGTCACCTGTAGTGACCTCAGGTCATCAGCAGTCAGCACTGTTCCTGGCTATGGACTATAAAACCTGCACCTGTCACCGTCTACCATCTCTTTTCCTGGTTATCTTCTTTCACCTCAACGTCATGATATTTTATTTATTCCAACAGAAGAGCTTAACCCAGTGGTGAGTGGGACGAGCCAAGCCTCACCCAAGGCTGACATGTCACTCCTATGCTTGTCTCCAGTTTTGCTCTATTCACGCCACCCAGAGCAGATTGGAGTAATATAATGAAGCGCAAAAAAAAAAAAAAAATAGTTATCCAATTCAGAACAGTTTATGAAACTGAGACTCAATGAAAATTGACTAATCATATTTGTAGTGTCTGGACTTAGGCAAATACTGCAGAGCATAATTTTTTAAACTAAACATGCAAACACAACTTACAAGTACAGCAAAGTAGTGAAATCAAAGAGAAGCACATCGTAATACATGTCAGTAGGTACGGTGATATCAAATGATAATAATAACAATAAAAGTAATATTTACATATTACACAATTAACACATACAATACAAAAGTTTTCCCTAGTTAAAGCATTGTAAGTACATTAATGAGTACAATCAGGAAGAAGAGATTTACCTCATGATTTCTTGTTGCAGGAATAACTGAACAGTTTTGACTATCCAGTTACATTTTTGTACATAGAAAACGGTGGACGGTGAATTAGCTATTTTAGTTTCCACTTTCTTATTGCATTTGAATTTACTAAACTTTTGAAGATTTTCCGAGTCAGCTGATGGTTATAGAGAGACCGTCAGACTTTTATAACGATGATACACTAAAATATACAAAACTATATAATCACTCATATGAAAAGTAACACGAATGTAGGTAGATGATGTTTGTTTTATCCGACCGTTATTAGCTGGCCTGGAGAACATAATTGCATGGAAATCTGGGTCACTGGTCAAACAGTGACTTAATATAACCAGTGGTGTGAGTTGGTGGCAAGAGGAAGGACAGGCTACCCAGGGCAGTTCAGATCCGACCTCGTGTCGTGGGTGGTGGTGGTGGTGACACAACAAGCAGAGGGTGCCTGTGTCCTGGGAGGCGATTGCACTTCAGGTACCGCTTTGATGTGTCCTGTACTGGTGGCGCGACAAGGGGACATGCATGGAGTGGCGGCAGGATGTGGAGACATCATAATATGTTTATCCGATGATGACAGGACATCGGGACTCGAGGTGTGTCCTGGGGTGAGGGCAGGACATGATAACTCGAGATATTATGTCCTGGGGCGATGACAGGACGCGGAGACTCCAGAAATGTCTTGGTATTACGGCAGGACGTGGAGACTCCTGATGTGTCCTGGGGTGATGACTGAGCAGGAGAGCCGTGGGTGTCGACTTCCAGCTCAGGAAAGGCGGGGTGGCTGCTACCTCACGTTAACAACATCTCCGCCTGCAAACACATTAACATTACAGTAAGAAAGAGTGTGGGAGAAAGGGAAAACAGATACAAACATGGAGGATAAGTTATGAAATAGTAGAGTGAAATAGTAGAGGGTAGGGTGGGGTAGATTATAAAGAAGAAGAAAGCATCATATTGCCAAAATGAGAATAAGTTATATGGTCAACTGTAGGAGAAGGAAGAGGACTGAAATGCAGGGCGAGAAGGGAAGAGGTAAGATAATGTGGAGGAATGGAGATGCGAAGGAAATATAATAATTTATGGAATGGTGAAAAATAAAGTGAGGCAGAGAAAGATCATGGGACAGTGCACTCTTATGAAAATATATGATTACCTGGGTACTTATGTGAAAAACTAATTAAAGCAAATATATCACTAACAACATAAAACAAAATAACAACAACAACAAAGCTTCGGCCAAAACAAGAAAAAAGTTACTGAAAACGAAAACGAAAGTATAGATGTATGAGTGATTAAGAAAATATGTAGCCAACAGACGTCAAAACAGATAAAGAGATGTTGCCAAAACAGTAGAAAAAGTAATATGGATCCAATTGCTGGTAGGGAACCATGAACCCATAGATGGTAAGGAAATATATATTACTGAAGATATAGTAATAACTGAGGAAATGTGGACTGAAATTCAACTTAGATAAAGGGTACAGAAACTATTGTTATTCTACATAATAAGGATGTCTAGCCAACAAACGAGGAAATATAGACTAACTGAGGAAGTATATGAAATAAGAATAACTAGAAAAGAAAATATAGAGATGAACGAGAAAGTATAAGAGTAACTGAAAGTGAGAGGCGGAAGAGCAACACAAGGAACCAAGGTCAAGGCGGGCCAGCATACTCACAGTTACTTACTAAGGAGTCCACCGCTGCCGTAGCCGTAGGGTGGGTAGCTGGGGGTGTACTGGGTGTAGTGGGGGGAGTAGGTGTAGTCAGTCATGGCCGCCGCTCCTGTACAAGCAATAACACACGTATAGTTATCACTACAATCTAATTACAAATACAGTTCCTACACCTGCCATAAACAACACCCAAGTATGGATGTGTATGAATTGAACGGCTTGGGATATTATTCAAACTATCTCAGTAAACAGACCACCTTAGTTTACAAGGAAGGGTTTGTTTTGCATTATAATATATAAGAATCGGCGTTCGACCACAAAATCTCACCACCATAATGTGACTGTTAAAATTGTGTCCCTAGTCAACAAAAGCGACATGAAATCCTTAAAACTCCAGTTTACATCGCATGGCTTTATGGGTTTTCTGGTTTAATACGTAATATGCAGTGGTCAGGAGTAATTAACTTCTGTTATCTGAACTTGTTTTCAAGTAATAAACTAAAAAAAAATCAAATAGCTTCTAGGCAAGCAATTTTGATAACCTTAGCAGTTTGGTCTTCTTTTGACTGACGTATATACGTACCATTCGAGAGATCTGGATTGTCCAACTTACTTTCTTGTTGTTTTGACACGATTATTACACAAATGAGGATTTAAAACTTGAGTAGGAGTGAACGGGATTTTCTCTGTTAGAATACTTCATACATGACGATGTTGAAATTCACATGACAGGAGAAGGGAAGCTGCATAAGTCATTAGGATACAGCTGCCACCACACAACGTGCAGGTGGGCGTGCAGGTCAACTTACCTGAGTAGTGTGTGATGGGCGGAAGGGTGGTGTAGGTGGGTTCAGGGGGGGTGGCAGCTACATGAGCGTGCATGGGTACAGAGACATGCGTGGCGTGGGTGGGGGCGTGCGCGTGGGTGGCAGCATGGGCGTGTGAGGCAGGCTGGAGCACTGTGAGGGCGGTGGTGCAGGGCGTGTCAGCCTTGAGGGGCGAGGAGCAGGGCGCCACCACCAGGCTGTCCAGGGGCGTCACACTATCTCGGAGGGGCGACGTCTGGTACTGGCCGCTACAGGAGGTGTAGCCCGAGGCTCCTGACATGCAGACAACACTTACGTCAGCCCCTAGGCCCTTTACTACTGACTCTAGGGTGTGGCTCAGCTGTCAGCTAGACCACACCCTCACACCCATTGGGTTGTGCCAGATTACTGCCACAGCAAAAGCTAAATAGAGTGAACTCAGCCTACTGGTGTTGAGAGCAAGTGCTGGTACTGTGGTCAAGTGCTCAGTGCATTTTGCTCACACAGGCATCAGCAGCACATTCCTAGACATATATAAATGTTGCACAACAAGCAATGTGATTACTCTCTGATAAATATTTGGTATACTGAATCAGAGAGAAGCAAAGGACATAGCTCTAATTCTTAATTTCCTTACGTTAGAAAAGAGCAATTCACATCTATCCGAAACAAATAAAGAATAATGAACTGGAGCTTTGAACTTTGCTTTCTTCTCATTAAGTAAATGTAACGCAATGTTCTCAGTCAGCGTCGTAAAATTACCCGATGATGGCACTGATAGTATTTATGAACCAAGTTTTAACTGTTACTGAAATAGCTGTATAAGAATTCTATGAGAGGAAGTAAACGTGTGCCTCTTATTCTGTAGAACCGTAAAGTTCTATAGATGGCAAAGTCATAACAGTTATCTCCTCTCTACAAGCTTCTGCAAAATAATTTCCTTAAACCTGTAAGAATAATGTTGCCAATACATATTTATGTAAATATATGTATGTTCAACAGTATCAAATGATATATGAAAATCAAAATTTGCTACTATATCTTATTCAAGTAGTGTATTAAATTTCCTTCTTTCTTGGGATGTGGGGCAGCATATCAGTAACATCTTAACTTTCATACACCAAACAGAATAGCTACTTGAACACCATTACGTTACTTGACGACGCGGATTGAGATTCTGACTGATTAAAACATATACACACATTGTAAATTTCTATAAAATTAGAGATTCATTACATTGAGGCACGAAACATGCAGGCAGTAACTTCTTGTGAACAACATTTACAAAAGCAACTCCTTGCATGCTTCTGCAGGAGGTAGAGAAAAAGATTCATGCATAAAAATAATGAAGAAACTAACGACAAGGAAATTAAATCTTGAAAAAAAGAAAACTTTGGAGCAAAACTGTAACAGTCTTTTTTTGTGTGTGTTTGTTTGCGTTTGCTAGGAGAAGGAATAACTCCCTCAAACCAATTACAAATGTCGTTAACAAACTGGAGTAGCAATGACCTAAGGAAATCATGTTCTCATGAACTAGATCGTTGGCTGTTGCCAAGATAAGAAGTCCCATAGAGAGATTGTACTTTTAAATATTACATGCTCTCACAATTTGTTCTTAAAAAAAATAAAAACATTGCTTTTCAGAACGATGTTAACAGGGAAACAAATGTAATAATAATTATGTGGTTCAAGGAAATGTATCTGGGATGGATAGAGACAATGGTCAAAGAAAATTTCGTAACACCAAAAACAAGGTGCTGTACAGTAAAAGAAAAAAAAAAGAAAAAAAAAAAAGAAAAAAAAAAGAGAGAGAAAAAAAAAAAGTGAAATTATTGAACCTTATATGTGAGGAGGTATTGATATTAATAATGAGATGCTTGGCAATAATCAACATGTAAATATACGAAAAGAACATAGATATAAAGAGTAAAGAGGAAACGAGGGGACCAGAAGACTATTCAGGCAGCTGTGGTTTTAACCTTCTTGGCCTAGCGAGGCTTGAGGCTCACCTTGCTGGTACTGCGAGGCCGAGGTGTCGAGGACAGAGGGCGAGGCCAACACTGGCTTTACATCCTGCATGCTGATGGGGGTGAGGGGCGTCAGTCCTCCGCCGTTGCCTGTAGGAACAGGAGTCAGAGGGCGTCAGTGGTGCTGCTGGAGCTCTTGATGCAAGAACCAATATTTGAAGACAGTGTGAGGAACCATCAAACTGTATTGTGTTTCCAGTCAAGAGCCATCAGAAGAGAACCACAGGGTAAGGAACCGACAGGCTTAGCCATGAGTCAAGAACCATAAAGATGCAGACACGAAGGAAGGAACCATGTAAGTTCAGAGCGACAACGATACCTCCATAGTTCGGGGAATCACTAGGTTGAGCTTTGAGACAAGAGCTTCAAACGCTATTAGGGAAAGATTTTTGATGGATAAACCGCCAACAAGTAAACACAGTGGGAAGAGCCATAATTTTACGGCCCTTCGAGAAACTAACGAGATCTAAGTACAGTGTGAGGAACCACTCGCCTTAGCTTAGTGAGAAAATAGTCAGTATGTAGATAGATCATAATGAATGCAACAGGGAGAGAGTTCTGAGGCAAAGACTACTGAACAATGAAGGCATAGAGACTGTTAGATGCATGCAGGTGCTAATACTGTACAACAAATATACATCTATGGAAGCAAATAAGTAAAACGGTATAAAATTCAACGAAAACAGCAGAAACTGGCGAAATGTAGAGACAAAGCATAATTGTTACATTCTGAACGACGTGTTCTCCACACATTCCTCGTCAGTATTGTTTTCTGGACTCACCGAGAGAGGTAGCGAGAGGTGGGGAGTACACGTGGTTGGTGCCGGACTGCGTCATGGACATGGTGTCATAGAGGGCGTCAGTGGTGATGCCGGTGACAGGTACAGCTGTGTGGTTGCTGGTGTGGTCCACGAACTGCACACTGCTGGGGAATCACGATCCTTAGTTCGTTTGAGGACTGATTCATTACACTCTAAGGAGTAATTTACTGTGGGCTAATTAGGAACTATTTGACCTCCGAACAATGCTGCATATTAGATTCTCTTTTCATATACTAAAGGAGTCTGTCTCCTGGCATGCCGTGAAGGAATTAGTATCCTTGTAGTTCGAGACAACAGGTTACTTCCTTCAGCACCACATGAAGAGAGGATCTTATTCATCCATCTTTGCACAATACATGTAGTTTTATGTATTTTCTCCGAATGCCATATAAAATGGTGTGCAAAACCTATTGCAGGTAATTGGGACATATTTACACTAAGCATAATAGCCTATATTCCACACTGATGTCAGGCAAGCTTGGTCATGTTATTTTAATGATACGAAGAATAGTGGAAATCTGTTACAAAAATAATAATAATATAAATAATAATAATAACAATAATAATAATAATAATAATAACAATAATAATAATAATAATAATAATAATAATAGTAAGAATAATAATAATAATAATAATACAAAAAGCATGCTCATCTGAAGTGCTTAGAGGGATGAACATATAATAATTAGGTGAGGTGCAAGTGAAATATTACTGTAGAATGCCGAGAAAGGGCTGGACTGACCTGTAGGAGGCCGGGGCGCCAGTAGAGACAACACCACTGAGGTCTTGTAGAAGGGTCTTGGAGTGGTCCTCACTCTTCAGCGACGACCACTGCTTCGACCACAGCATCTGCAGCACAAAGCCATCTATGTCAAGGGAGGAGGATAGCGCAAGGGATGTGGGTAAGGCAGGTAAGGTAGAACAGGAAAGCTAAGACAAGTGAGGTAAGACAGATATAAGGAAAATCCAGTTGTGTTTTCAGATAGTGACATAGAACATGAAAGGTATTGAACAGGAAGGACAGATGGACGGAGAAAGCCCAGTAAGGCATGTGAAGAACAGTAAGTGAAGCAAGGAAATACTGGAAATTTGGACCAGAAGGGCTGAAGAGGAGAGGAGGGAAGAACTAGATAAACAGGAAGGATATTTTATAAAATGCATAAGGGCTTGTGAAGGAGAATAAAACAGGTGATATTCTTAAATAATAACAAAAATAATAAGATGGGACAGAACAGTGCACGAAAGGTGTGATGGAAAGTACAGGTAGTAAAGCAGGGACAGACGGTGTATGAAATGACAGGTGAGATACGGAAGGACTAATATGACATTACTATACAGGTGACAGGAAAGGACAATTATTAGGAAGGCATAGACGGGTAGGGCTGGAAAGGACAGGTGAATGAAGCATGAATCGACAGATGAATACAGCGTTGGGTTGAGTCAGATATGTAATGAGAGTCAGTGTAATAAGAGTCAGAGTTATGGAAGGAGTCGGTGTTATGATGACAGAGACAGAATTATGATAAGATAGAGTATTCAGATAAGATGGAGTGTCAAGCTAAAGTAGTGATGATTAATTAGTGTTGTAATGAAAGAGTCAGTACTGTTAGGATGGGTGCCTGTGTTGATGTGCTATGAGTCACAAGCAGGAAGGCAGGCAGGCAGGCAGGCAGGCAGGCAGGAGTGGCGGTGAACTTTAATGCTCCTTGGGATTTACTCTAGGCTCCAGCCCGATGTCCAATTTATATTCATATGGAGGCATTAGCGGGGCTCAGGGTGTCTGTCTGTCTGTCCATGGAGCCTCTACCCCCTATACCTACCTCCACGACCGACCCCCACTGTCCCCTCCTCTTATCCTCTCTTAGCTAATCGTTTCTTGTCTCTCCTGCTAGTTGTCTCTTTGCCTTCTTCTTATTATTATACTACTTTTACTTATTATATTTTCGTTTTAATAGTTTTTCACATGCCCTCTTCGTTAATCTTTACTTGTTTATATCCCACATGTTGCCTCTTTAACATTCTCCATTTCAGTTTACAACATATGTGGACTTAATTTTATCTATATTATTTCTCCTTCTTTTTCACTCTCCCTGGTGTATCATCGATCCGTCCTGATTAGGTGTTCTCTTCTCCTCCCCATTTGTAATTTTCCTTCTACTATCAGTTATCTACCTCCCCCCCCCCTTCTCTCTCTCTCACATACACACACACAAATCAGCTAAACTCCTTGACAGAACCAATTGGAAATTCTCTACCTCTTCTCTCCTTCCTTTAGCTCCCCCTTCTCAACTTCCCTTTTCATATTATACAACCAACAGTCTCGCCTTCCTCCTCCCCACTACACAATTTCCTCTCTCCCCCAGGAAAGTGAAGGGTGAGGCAGTAAAGTGGAAAAGAAGGGAAGAATTTGAAGATGTCAGGGTTGGGACAAGATGAGATGGGAGAGGCAGGGGAAGGTGTAGGGCATAAAAAACACACACACACAAACAAACACATTCACTGTCTGTCTGTCTGTATTCTCTCTCTCTATCACACACACACACACACACACACACACACACACACACACACACACACACACACACACATACATACACACACAAGCAGGCAGGAAGGGTAAGCATTGGCACAAAATAAATGTTAGGGTCTATGAAATACTTCGGGGGGACACACGAATTTATGAGGTGAATACATTAAAACACAATCTAAGGTGATGGTATTACTTGAGGTGGTGAGTTACTTGTGGCATTTGTTGCATATTCACGTACACAGTATCGAAACACATCGATGAATGGAAGCTCCTTCACCAATGATGTTTTCAGTTTACATGTTGTCTGTGTATCTCTACATCAGAGAAATACGAAAACTGAACTAACGGGAAGTAAAAAATATAAACGTAAAAGAAGCAGTAAGGTTTGTGGCGGGAAGAGTCGGGGGGCCATCACCATAAACCAAAATGTCTGCATCATAACCCGGGTACTACGACCCCCACCACAAATAAAAGGAGGCGGAGGACGGCCCGAAGACAAATAAAAGCGGTCGTAACTCCGCCATAACTCAGCAGCCGACACTGGCACGCCGCCTCCGGGAATTTCAGAGCAGGTAATCAGGCCTCTGATTGGCCCTGGCGTGACCAGGGATATGATCCGAGAGGTCTGATTGGTTGGCTGACCCTTGGGTTATATCATGGACTGACCAATAACATTACAAATGACTCGCGCCACAAGGGTTATCAGGGTTATGGACGGCTCTGTTGGGGTGATTTGGAGCTCCACGCGATAATAAATCTCTTTTATTGCACAATTTTGTTGTAGGACATCTGAGCTGCCGCCATTTTCTCCTGAGACGGTGGAATAAGATGCCTTTGTCTTGGCTTGGGTGACCCCGGGGTGTTGAGGGGAGAGGAGAGTGGAGGAAGGTGAGGTAAAGTGAGGGGAAAGAACAGTGTGGAAGGAGGAGGAAGAGGAGGAGGAAGAGAAGGAGGAGGAGGAGGAGGAGGTCAGTCCTGGTGCCACCATCTCTATCTCTGTCGTGAAGAAAACAAATTGACTCCATTCAAAGGAGACAATATAAGAGGTCCCCGAGGCCTTGTTTCAATTCATGTGTAATATTGTGGAGTACCGTAGTGGCACAAAGGGTGACTTGACACCAGGAGTGAAATAGCACTATGTGTGACCTTGCCCCCTGAGTGACCAAGCACCTGGGAGTACCTGGTACTTAGCATGACATGGCACTGAGAGTGAATTGGTAGTAAAAGTAGATTACATGGTCTCAGGGGTGGCCTGGCATCTTTTGTGACCTGGGACCAAGGGTGACCTGATACATGGGTTGTGTGTAAGGAGGACTTACTTTTCATTACTGTCTTAATTATTTACTACTTCTGGCTCTAATTTTCCTCTCATGCATCTGTTCTTCCTTTTCTCCCTTATGTACTCTTGCATTAGACATCTTCCGTTCGTCTTTGTTACGCTTCCTACCAAATTTTCTTCATCTCCACCCTAATCAAGTGTAGATGAGTTATCTTGTTGGAATTTGAGAATATTTAGTACTTTCCTACAGACTTGCTGTTTCGTCCACTCAAACAATTAATGGATTACGATGGTGATGACAAAATCTCATTATTATGATATTGTGTGATTATGGCGTATGACCCCTGATGCAGACAGATCATCCAACCCTTTCACTCCATCAAAGTGCTTGTGGTTTACCGAGTTTGGTTACATTTGTCTACTGCCTGTTAATAGTGTACTTCTAGTTAGTGTTGTTAGTTATAGAGTGTCTGTAGTGTATTAAAATCTTTGTATGAGGAGAGGGATGACTTCTATTGTACTGAGTTTCCTATAAAAACATAAAGAGTGTATGAGTCTTAATGAAGTACTTACATTGGTATAGAGAGGGTCTGTGGTGTACTGGGTTCTCTGCCTCTTGAGGTCGTCTTCAGGGTTACTCGTCATGTCCCGGTGTTCGTCTGCAATAGAAAAAGTCGTCAGTGCCACACAGGATTCCACAAAGCGATTACAATGACACAAATATTTATCACGTGGAGGAGTTGTACCGAGTGCGATTACGTATACAACAATCACATATAATTCAATCAGGTCACAAAGGTTAATGATTTATTCATAAACAGATCTTCTCCTCCCATTTCATAAGTACTCCAACAATACCTCGACTATTCACAACAATCCTACTCCACTTCCTCTCCCATGAAATAGACCAACTACAAAACAAAGCAAAAGTAAAGAGTTCTGAGACCACGAACCCTCAACAATTCTTTAAAGGTTACAGGCAGAGGCACCATTTTTCACCCTCATTACCTCCGCCAAATAGAGAGAAAAAAAAAAAAAATCTGGATCCAGATATAATATATTCGAATCTTCCCTAAAATCTAATCACTTGTTGCTAGCCTCCAGGTACATTTTCGGTAAAAATGTCGTAAATTTCCACCCATATCTTTTTGCGTAGTCGGGCTAACAAACAAACAAACAAACAAACCGAATAAAAAATATAATTTCCTGGACGAGGTAAATAACAAATAGAAACCATATCCTTTCCTAAGCGACACAAACCATTCATAAAAATAAGACCATTTCCCTTCCAACGTGATAAAGGCCAATTATAACAAAGCCAGACCATCCCCCATGCTGGTCTACTCCCTCCCCTTCCCCACGTGACACAGACCATTTTCAAGCCATCATAACTCATCTCGTGTGTAGTAATCGGTTTAATCCCTCGCCTCCGAGTCCCCGTAATGGCTGTTGATGGAGCTCCAGTGTTTTGGTGAGTCCCAAGTCGCTCTCCCCTCTCTCACTTCGGTTGAAAGTTGCCTGTTGTACCTTCCTTAATGTCGACCTTATGGTGTGCTGTGGCTTAACCCCTTCCTGTCCCTACCGCTCTGTATTGTCGGGGAATATCTCGGTCGTCACAAGTCTGGGTCTTGGGGCGCCATTGTTGGTTTATCTTGGCTGAGGTGAAGTGTCAGGTCTGATGGTGTCAGGCTGAGACAGTGTCAGGCTGGGACAGTGTCAGGTTAGGACAGTGTCAGGTTGGGACAGTGTCAGGTTAGGACAGTGTCAGGTTGGGACAGTGATATGTTGGGACAGTGTCAGGTTGGGACAGTGTCAGGTTAGGACAGTGTCAGGTTGGGACAGTGTCAGGTTGGGACTGTGTCAGGTTGGGACAGTGTCCGGTTGGGACAGTGTCAGGTTGGGACTGTGTCAGGTTAGGACAGTGTCAGGTTGGGACAGTGTCAGGTTGGGACAGTGTCAGGTTAGGACAGTGTCAGGTTGGGACAGTGTCAGGTTGGGACAGTGTCAGGTTGGGACTGTGTCAGGCTGGGACAGTGTCAGGTTGGAACAGTTTCAGGTTTGGGACAGTGTCAGGTTGGGACAGTATCAGGTTGGGACAGTGTCAAGCTGGGACAGTGTCAGATTGGGACTGTGTCAGGCTGTGACAGTGTCAGGCTGGGACAGTGTCAGGTTGGGACAGTGTCAGGTTAGGACAGTGTCAAGCTGGGACAGTGTCAGATTGGGACTGTGTCAGGCTGGGACAGTGTCAGTCTGTTACAGTGTCAGGTTGGGACAGTGTCAGACATGGACAATTTACAGCTGGGGGAGTAATGGTCTGAATAAGAGGCGTAGCTGTTTAAGTCGGTTATTATTTGTTATTCTTTCTCTTCACAACCATTTTACAGTTGATCTCACAAGCACTTGCTGTACTATCCAGATGCATTTATTTTTCCATAATCCATCATTCACCAATTTCTCTTTTTCTTTCATCTTGGATCGTCAACATTGCTCTAGAGCCTTAACACTTTTCCATTTCCTTTCTCATACCCTATATATTTAACACTAATTTCTCGTTCATTCCACACTCGTCTCCCGTCTCTTTCGTATGATTTAATTCATCTCCCTCCATATTTCCTCCTTCCTCCTCTAAAATATTTTCCCTTTCATTCTCTTCCATCCTTCCCCCTCCCCCTCCTCCATACCCTTCCAACCTCACCTTACCTCACCCAGTCCTGCCTCGGTCATCCCCCCTCCACCTCGCTTACTGGCAAGGGTAATTTTATATTCCCTTTGATAATTAACTGGCTGGTGGAGGATGATCTGATTCTGTGAGAGATTTATAAAACTCTCCCTCAAGTTTGAGGATGAGGGTTAAATTAGCCTACAGGGAGAGAGAAAGGGATGGGAAAAGGAAAAATCAAAGAGATGGAAGGATTGGATGTTACGGAAGGAGAGGAAATGCGGTAGAAAAAATATTATGATAAATATTACTATAAAAGATATGAGGGAATAGGCATGTGAAAGATTCCGTGAGTGTATGCGAAAAGATATGCCTATTATTTTTCCGGTAGTCAAAACGAATCAACCATCTCGCAAATTTAAACGCGAATTTGCTATTGAGATAGAACGAAGCTTCTGACATAGGATAAAGGAACGTTAGCGTTCATGTAATTCGTAATGCTCTCTCTCTCTCTCTCTCTCTCTCTCTCTCTCTCTCTCTCTCTCTCTCTCTCTCTCTCCTCTTCTCTCTCTCTCTCTCTCTCTCTCTCTCTCTCTCTCTCTCTCTCTCTTCCCCTTGTTTATGTCTTGCTGCATTCCTCTCCTTCATAAACATCGTCCCTCCTGTCCCTCCTTCACTATCCTTCTGCCTTCTCTCTTTTCCAATCCGTCCCCTTTGTGATCCACTCTCTGTCCCGTCCCCTTCTCCCATATCTCATCCTGTGTCTTATATTCGTCAAACAACCCCCTTCCTCCTTCCCCTGCCACCCCCCCCCCCACCCCCCCTCATTGACGACACGGGGGCCATATTGTCGGGAAAGAGACTGTGCTCGGTTCCGATGGCTGGACCTCCTCAATGCCGCGGCCCACTAGTGACATCTACCGCTGGGGAACTGCCCTCGCAAACAAAGACAGGGGGGGCGAGTGGAAGGGGGGCGACGAGGGGAGGGGAGCGAGGGAAAGGGGAGAGGGACGAGGGTATAAATATAGAGATCACTAGGATGTTCGTCGTCGGTCCGTTTCTATCGTCCGTCACACCATTTTACAGTATGTTCGTCCAATCACAATCCCGTCATCAGTACCTTTCATTTGCTTGCAGGAGGACAGAGGGATGAACACAGAGCCCAGATTATCAGTAAACATATCACCAGAAATATCGGCTTTGTAGGGGTCAGAGATTTCGGTTTTCAGTTATTATCACTCGTCCTATTGCTGTTTTAGATCGTTTTTCCTTCACATTGCCAACTTTCATCACTCATTACCGATATTGTATGTTTGTGTGTGTCTGTTTTCAGCAGGTGCTACAAAACGTTAATCGGAAGACGGATAATTATAATGAGAAAATTTGATCAATGTCACTGCAAATACAATGGTTTTTTTTTTATAAAGAGACATGTTGGAAGAACAACTTTGTGAAGGCAGAGAGAGAGAGAGAGAGAGAGAGAGAGAGAGAGAGAGAGAGAGAGAGAGAAATGAGAGTGAGAGGCCAGAGGATCATACTGACGTGCTGACGCCTTCACTATCTTCCCTCTCTCCCTTTGTGCAATATTCATTTTTTTTCTCCCTTTTCCCTCCGGCATCTCTCTCTCTCTCTCTCGCTCTCTCTCTCGCTCTCTCTCTCTCTCTCTCTCTCTCTCTCTCTCTCTCTCTCTCTCTCTCTCTCTCTCTCTCTCTCTCTCTCTCTCTCTCTCTCTGCTGCGCTTGTGGCACTGAGCCAAGCTGTGCCAGACGTGGACATCCTCTGTCTCTTGTTTCCATACTTCCCTCCTCCTGGACACCACTTTACCATCCCTAGGGCACTCACTTCATCAGCCGTAGGACATACCCATATTAGAACCAACTGTATTATTTAATGCCCAGCTTTTCACCACTTATCTACATTAACACCAAAACACCAAACAAATGCTCTTAACAAACGACTCCATCACCATGACACAGCGAGGACAAAGATAATGATGTTGTTTTGCAACTTTCACCTTAAGTAGTTATTGGCTCATCAAAATATTCTCCCCTCCCTCTCTCTTCTCCCTCTCCCCTCTCTCTGCATTATATATAGTTGGCCTTAGTATTTCCAAGTATTTCCTCTCCAACACCTCCCTCATCCTCCTACTGTCTCTCTCCCTCCATTTACACTCACCATTTTGCCATCCGCTTCCCCCCATCATCATAACCTTTCTCAGTTCCTCCCTCATCCTCTCCGTCTCTCCAGTACAATCCTCCTTTCCCATTTATCCTTTCAATCCACTGCGATATAGATTCCCTCATCAATCCCTTTTTCTTCTTTATACACCTTCAATTTATTCTCCTTTTCCTTTTCTCTTCACATTCAGCTCTCTTCACCTTCTACGTCTTCTATTCCCATTTCACATCTCATATTTCCATTCCCCATCCACCAGTTCTCCATTTCTCAGTCTTCTCCACTCCCTTCTCTCATTCCCTCACCACCAAATCTCTACTTATCCCTTCCTCCCCATGATCACCTCCTCCTCCACTCGTTCCATTCGCTTTCTGATTTCCTCTCCTCAATTTCACATCTTCCTCTTGTTCCCCTCCTCCCGTTCTTCCAGTCTCCTTTCCTCCCCACCTCCTCCTCTCATTCCCTCGCCATCCCTCTTCTCGTCCAACAATCCCCATCCCCTGCGGACCCTTATTGATGGAGTGACCAGCGCGGCCATCAAGAAATAATTAATTGCTTGTTAAGACGGAGCTGCACACTGCCGCCATGATGGATGCTAGGGGGGGGGGAGGGGGAGGGGTAACTGTGGGGAAGGGGTGAAGGGGGAAGAGGTCAGTGAGGGAGGGAGTACAGAGTGGGAGGGAGTATGTGGTTTGAGTGGGAGAAAGTGTCCTAAGAGTGAGGGAGTACTGAATCTGAGGGAGCATTGAGAGGGAAGAGGGAACCTGGCAAGGAGGAAATAATATAAGAGGGAGAGAATATTTTCAGGAAGAGACGAAAACTGAGATGGAAATTATGGATTGAGAGGTGGAAATATACTGCTACTTTGGGGAATAAACTGTGTGGCTGAGAGGGAGGAAATACTGTGATGCAGTGAGAAATTAAAAGAAAGGAAAACATTATTAGAGGGAAAATTTGTTGTAAGGGGGGGAGGGGCAATGAGTGAGGAGGTACAGTAAGACATGCTGGACAGAGAGAGGAAAAACAGGCTAAGAAAGATGGAATGTTATATAGAAATAAGAGACGTGTACTGGTCTATTGGACGGAGGGAAGGAGATAGTAAAGCATATTGTAGTCATTAGAAGGAACTGTGAAAGAGATGAAAAAATAATTAAGTGGCAAGTCAATGAGGGGTGATATACTGGCTGAATTTGCACAAATAAAAACAGATTGCAGAAACTTCCATGCCCGAAAGGATATAGACTCTTCGAAAATACAAGTACACTGTGGTACTCTATGGGTTGAATAAAGCTTAGATAGAATAAGATAAGACATAGATAACATAGGATGAAACAAAATGAGATAGACCACAATAGAATAATATAGAATGGAATAGGATAAGATAGAGGAGGAGAGTATTGTATAGAATAAGATAGGATAGGTTAGGATTAGATATAGGATAAGACTGAGTAGGTAGGAAGGTCATTGAGGGAAGGAAAGGACCAATGGACGCCTGGACATAAGGTCAATAGGGAGAGAGGGTAAACAAAAGGTCAGAATAAGGGATAGAGAGGTCACTGAGGGTATGGGGAGTAAGGGGTTGACTTCAGTATACGTAATATAATGATAAGGGAAGTAAAGGGTATACAACGCTTAGTATTGACTGAGGTGTAGCGAACCAAAAATATTCTGAAACACATGTATGTAATTAATGGTGCACATTAATTTGATATTAGGGAGGCATGTGTGTGTGTGTGTGTGTGTGTGTGTGTGTGTGTGTGTGTGTGTGTGTGTGTGTGTGTGTGTGTGTGTGTGTGTGTGTGTGTGTGTGTGTGTGCACATGTGTTGGTATACGTGTGTGTGTGTGTGTGTGTGTGTGTGTGTGTGTGTGTGTGTGTGTATGTGTGTGTGTGTGTGTGTGTGTGTGTGTGTGTGTGTGTGTGTGTGTGTGTTGGTATACTTGTGTGTGTGCGTGCCTGTGTACTGAATTCATGCCGACAGCGAATGATATTTCTGTTCTTGACTTAATACAAATTCCACCGCACCATCTTCCTAATACACTCAGTTGTAGTGATGTTAGAATCCCCACCTCCCCACCTCTTACCCTCCCCCGTGTACAGGATGCTGGTGAACTCATTAATGTGATGGAGTGTTTAGCGCTGTGAGTCTCCTCTCTGGGTTTAAGAGAGCCTGGGGATCATAAGGTAATGGCCCGACATGTATCTCGGCGTCGACCCCAGCAGCAGTTATGTTCACTCACCTGCCCCCACCGGATCAGGCTGGGGTACAGTACATTAGACTGACTCAGGCTGCTATAACACACTCACCTGCCCCCACAGGATCAGGCTTGGGTTGTATACAGTACATTAGACTGACACACTCAATCGTGCTCCAATAACACACAGTCTGGTATGCAGCACCCGACTGTTGTAAGCCACCAACGACAAATCAGGCTATACTGTACCAACAACTCACTTAATTAAGTTGGCATAGCACACAGACTGATGAGAGTCAACTAAGTATTACCCTTCTACAGCCATAAGGTTATACCGAACACTCAGACTGATTCCCTTATTGTACTCATGCTACCAAAGCACGCTGTGGTCTGAAAATATTACTTTCACACTTGCACCTTCAGACACACTAATATAATCTCTCAGACACAGTGAGACCCTCACGGTGATGGAATCTTTGCGTTTTTAGCCAGGCGTACAAATTCCTTAACTTTGTGATATTCCTTCAGCGACACTGATAACCACTGAGACATAACAAAAACAACACATTTTCAAATGTCACAGAAAATCAAGAACAAGGTTTCGTCTGGTAGATGCTGGTGTTGTCCCCTGAGGGCCGTGATGGCGGGGAATCTGCCGTCTTTTTATTCCCACAACTCTTTTAATTCCACTCTAAAAAACTAATTGGATAAATGGGATTTAATGGGCGGCATCTTTCCTCACCGGTAGAGATGAAGTGAGCAGGGAAGGTTAACTGGCGCCAGGAGAGCCTTCAGGCCGCATCATCACTACCAACACAAAACAGGTGATGTTGTATACTGCTGTTCAACTCAGTGAAGCATTGCATTAAAAAGAGTAGTAAAGACAGGTCGTTGTTAAACGCGGAGAGAAATTTGACTAAAAGGCGATACAGCGGCCACTACATATCACTGCTAAACGGCAGCGTCCCACACCCAACAGGCAGCTGAGAACACAACACTGACAGATTGTAGTAGCATCCACCAGGCGTTGCTTTACAGTACTGTACAGTACATCACACACCTGAACGGCTCTCTTCAGCACACCAAATCTTCCAAGTAAGTAGGTGGCACAAGGAGCGAGATAAAAGGTAGTGTGGCATTGTTCCATTACTGATACGAAAAGAAAACAGAGCGAAGGTAAGGTATGATAGGTAAATGGAGCATAAAGAATGATTATACAAGGTGTCGTTTGTAAGAGGGGAGAGAACGGTAGGGAGGAATGAATATTGATAGGGAAAAATAGGCAAGGGAAAAATATGAGAGTGGGAGAATACGAATATATAAAGGAGTGAACTAGAGACGAAAAGTAAGGGGACACTATTTTGGTGAACTGACTAAGATATACAGCCACACACGTGTCACGACACCCAGAGAGGAGGTGAAATATGAGTTAACGACGAATACAGGGTTACAAAAACACAAAGACCACTTCAAAGAGCTAAACGGATTTAGGTAAAGCGTATATCTCCGCTAAATACCTATTTCCAATTATGAGTGTACAAGACAAAGAAGGGTGTCGGATGATGAACATTCTGATAACCACCAAAAGGTATCTATTTCCTTATGGTATGCTCTTAAGAAACTTTTTCCAGAACATTTAACAAACGTGACATATGAAAACCTATATCTCTTTGGGTTTGCTTTTGGGACAATGCAAAAAACCAGCTCCTGCTTATTCAGTGTTCTCCATATCACACCTCAGACCTCGTAGCAACAAAACAATGTCTATTGACTTACCAGAATCGTCCCTTTTTCTCTTGTTGATGTTGCCATTGGGGTCTGTGAGTGGTGGGAGGCCCAGGATACCGTTGATGGAATATGAGCCAGGCGCTGGAGGGGTGAGTCGTGGGAGGGGGCATGGGTGATGACCGAGGTGGCTGCAGACACTGGTGACAGCGTCCCAGGCAGCCCGTGCTTCACCTTCTCCGCCGCCTTGTTCCGCACGATCCTGTGGGGCAGAGGATATACCAGGTTGAGTGGGGACAACTGACAAGGTGTGAAACTACGAGCATTGCTGATCTTGAAATATCCTCGAGTAATAACATTGTAATATATACATTTTGTAATTGATATAAAAAGGCCCATGAAATTTCGTAAAAGATCCTGATAGTGTCCTCGTTATATGAAATAGGAATGACGAGTATTAAATACAAACTTAAAACAAAAACCATGCGTGCAAATTATAAGAAACGAGTGCGCTTATCCTATATAGGTGATACTTCAGAACACAAATACATGCAAGTGTCATATTGCACAGTGAAATTTTATGGTTCTGAAAGAATTATACTTGATGACATTTGTGCTTAGCTGACCCGATTAGACAACAAACACAAACAGCACTTTTCCATTTCTTCATAACTCATTCGATAACTCCTGATCAGTGTGCCTCGCGAATTCGGTTTCAATCCGCCAGTTGTTGAGTCGTTCAGCGTTTCTTGAATGAGCAAGGGTTCGGTTTTGCACAATTTTTTTTTTTATCGTAATGCAATGAGTGGAATCAATAGACGAATGTATTAATTAAGTTCATACTGCATATTAGAGGTCACTGGACTAGGCTCATATTTCAATGTTGTTTAACTCGTGGGACGCTTCATCAATTAGAGAATGTTGTGGGTATTGAGAGAGCATGCAGTAGGCGGTGTGTT
>JAWQEG010002610.1:5000-80000 GCA_033782935.1 Petrolisthes cinctipes | reverse complement strand
GGAAAGTGATGGTGGGTTAGAAGGTGTAGGTAGTAGGGGGGGAGGAATTGGCGTGATAGTAGGAGGAAGGGTAGGGATGGAAGAGTGAATGAATTGAGCAGTAAGCGTATGTGCGTGCGACACGTACGAATGTGAAATGTTAGATGTGGGAACGTGACTAGTTAGGGTGGCGTGTGGGTTAGGTAAGGAGTATGTCGATCAGGTTGTGGGTGTGTGTGTAGGTGTGTAGGGTGTGGGCAGTAGTGGTGGTCGGTGTGATGAGGACTGTGTGTGTGGCGCACTTGAGGCGTGGTGAATGCGTGGAATGGTGAGCGTGAGAGTAGGTGTTGCTGGAATCGTGTGGGCTGGCGTGAGTGGCGCGGTGTGGGCAGCTTTTATCCACTCCCAGGACGTGACATAAGGCTTACCGTGTACCTGTAGCGAAACTGTTGCGTCCGCCCTGGAGAGTACGGGATGTGGGCCACTGTACACCTGCTGGAGTGGAGCGTGGTGGGTATCAGTGCATAGGAGTAATGAAGGCACAGTGTTGAGATCTGGTGGTAAGTACGTGTGTCTTGTTTGTCGGCGCGTTTGTCGGTGCGTTTGAAGGCGAGGAGGAAACTGAAGCTGGATGTGTCAGTCTCAGGAGATACTAGCTGGCCAGGAAGACGAGCTCTGCTGGTGAATGTTTGATGTTCTCCTTCAGCATGGTACGGATCATAACGGATGGTAAGGAGGATGAGAGGAAGTGCGTCAGTCCATTGATCCGGCTGGAGTGCTAGGAACGCATCCTTCAAGCGGCAATGAAATCTCTCGACCATCCCGTTGCTTGCCGGGTGGTATGGGGTGCTTCGTTGTCGGCGTGTCCCCAACAATGTGAGCATGTCCTGCCAAGCCTTGGACTCAAATTGTATGCCTTGGTATGTGACGATAACTGCAGGGGGACCAAAGTCAGACACCCAGTTGCTGAGGAAGTGACGTGCAGTGCCATCAGCAGTGATGTCACACATCGGGATGGCCGTACACCACCGTGTCATCCTATCCACACATGTCAGGAGATAATGGTACCCTCGGGAGGAGGGAAGAGGGCCCACAATGTCGACGTGCACAGTGTGAAATCTGCTAGAAGGAACGGTGAACTCGTGTATGTCGTCCCACCTTCGCGCGTTGACAGGGGAGGCAAGGTGACACACAATCCTTAACCTGCTTCCTCATTCCCGGCCATACTGCATGTCGACTAATAAGGCGAAGTGTACCTGCAATCCCTGGGTGGTTTTTGGAGTGATAGTGGTTGAATACATTTTCTCTGAATTGCTCAGGTATGTAGGGGCGTGGCGTGCTGCAGGATGTGTCACACTAGATGTGTGTTTTAGAGTCAGGTGCCGTTATGCATTCTAGGCGCAGGCCAGTGGCGCCTATCAGTAGTTCCTGGAGATGAGTGTCATCTTGTTGGGCGTGAGCGAGTGCTGCGTAGTCCAGAGGAGGAATGCGTTGTACCGTAGCGATGAGTGGTTGTGGCGGTGGTGCTCTCAAGAGTGCGTCAGCAACCGTGTTGTCTTCCCCCCACACGTGCCGGATATCCATAGGAAATTCAGAGATGAACGAGAGATGACGAGAGACATGTGGTGACCAGCTGGCATCCAGTTGTTTCATAGCTGTTGTCAGAGGTTTGTGATCAGTACGTATGTGAAAATCCCTGCCTTCTAAGAAGTGCCGGAAGTGTTTCACTGCATCATGCATGGCCACCAACTCCCTCTGTGATGGTTCAAGGCGTTTACTAAAGAACGCAATGGGCTTTAGCACCTCGTCAACCTCCTGCTGTAGCACTGCTCCTACGGCGTCGTTGGATGCGTCAGTGTATATGAAGGTAGGTGCGTGGGGCGTGGGGTATGCCAGGAGAGTGGAGTCAGCCAGCTTATTTTTAACTTTTCTAAAGGCGGACTCTGCTGCAGGGTTCCACGTGAGTTTCTTCTAGGAGGCCTTCTTCAAACCCTTCAGGAGGTCATGGAGTTGGGCGAGTGTTGCTGCGGTGTGAGAGATAAAGCGGTGATAGTAATTAACAACCCCTAAGAATTCCCTCAGTTTCTTGGCAGTGGTAGGAAGTGGAAACTCATGAACTGCCTCCACCTTCTGTGGGAGAGGAGTTATTCCCTTCGAGGTGATGCGGTGGCGAGAAAGTCTAGGTGGTCTGCCCTGATAACGCACTTTGATGGGTTTATCTTGAGTCCGTTGTCTTGGAGGAGGGTGAACAGTTCCTGAAGATGTTGCTGGTGCTGTGAATAGTTGCCTGAAGCGATGAGGATGTCGTCGATATACACCATGACGTAATCAAGGCTGCATAGTACTTTATCCATATACCTCTGGAATGTCTGTGCCGTGTTCCATAGGCCGAAGTTCATTACAGGGAATTCGTGTTGACCGCAGGGAGTGGTTATGGCAGTTTTCTTGATATCCTGCTCTGCCACTGGGATTTGGTGGAAAGCCCTGACGAGGTCTATTTTTTAGAACACTGTACATCCTTGGAGCTTCGAGTGAAAGCCAAGAACATCCAGGATGGGGTGCCAGTTGTTGATAGTAACTGCATTGAGGGCCCTGTAATCCCCGCAGCGCCCATGCGCTGTCAGATGGTCTGGCTACCCTTTGTTTGATCATCACATGGAATTCCCGTTGGACAGCTCTGAGTCATTTTGGGGGCATACGTCGAGGTTTGGCAAAAACCGGGGTGGACGTCGTTGTAATGGTGTGACAGATGCCTGAGTCCTTGATTCGCGGAGAAGTCTCTGAAGAGCGTAGGAGTGGAAAGTCGTGAAGAATGCTGGATTGTGTGATGTGTGTAATGGTAGGTGTTGTGCGCCGGCAGTGTCTGGTAGGAATAGTAGCTCCCGAAGGTTGGTGTATGAGTTTGTTATGTTTGGTGTCTATTAGCAAGTCATGTGCCGTGAAGAAATCCAGACCCAGTATCGGTGCTTGGACGTCCGCCACGACAAAGGGCCAGACCACGTACTCATGCTTCAATAGTGTGACGCCCGTACTCCTGGTTCCATAAGTGTTGATAGGGGATTGGTTTGCTGCGAGGAGGTCATAAACGGTAGAAGCCTATCTTTTGTGATCCTTTTCCATGGAAGGTACTAGGCTCACTTCGGAGCCTGAGTCAATAAGGAAGGTGTCTCCTGACTCGAGGTCCTCTACCCATAGGAGGGTACGAACGTTACTGTGTGGGGGCAAACATGTACCCACGGGAGGAAGTTCAGGAGGTATGAGAGGGGTCATACATGCGTGGACGTGGGAAGACAATCGTCGTGTAGGGTCCAGGTGTGGTTGATGGGTGGTCGTGGTAGCGGAGGTGGCTTGGATGTGGTCATCCCAGAAGTTCGAGGGTGTGTGTCCGAATAGGGGCTTACCATGGGTATCAGTGTGTTGTAGCGTGGAGTGTGTGGAACGTGTGGCAGAGGCGTATGAGTGGCGTAGCGGCGTGGGTAGAGGTTAGGGAGGCCATGAGTTGCCTTGAGGAAAGAGTAGTCATCGAAGCGAGGGTACATCTGTTGAGGGCCCGTGGTGTTGGGTAGGATGCGGGGCGGTGACTTGTTGGGCGTTTTCTTGCCATCGCCTCACTTGTTTCCCTGGTTGGTGCGGGGTGACTGGCGGGTGTCAGGAGACACCCAATGGCAAGGTGGGCAGCAATTAGGTGTAAATTTGCTGAAGCGTTGGTGGTAGTAGCAAAGTTGAGTGATTGGAGTGTTATTATTGTGGTGATGGGGTGATGGGTTAATATGTTGAGGTTGTGTTGTGTTGTGTGATGTAGGGTATTGTGGTAAAGGTGGGAGAATTTGTCGAGTTGGGGTGAAGTGTTGCTAGTAATTGCTGGTAATTGAGCTGCTGCGATGTGGTGTCCATGGCGTAAGCGGGAAGTATGAGTATAGGTAATGTATGAAGATGCAACAATCAACCCCAGGGGTGGTGAGAGGTATGGGTGAATACGGGTGAAGGTGTGGGGGCACAATACACAACAATGGGCCCAAAGGTACCAAACACAACAATAAATATATACAAAAGACTATGGAAAAAAAATGGGTGGAAGTAGCACTTGTGGGAGGAATCTCCGAGAAAAAGCATTGGAAGTGTGTTAAAACAGTACTTAACTTATAGGCGTGGAGTAAGTACTACAGAATACGTGAGGGCGTAGATGGAGGCAGTGTTGTAGAGAAGTCGGCTGCGATGCATGTAGGGTCTTCTGGGGGATGTGCACGTGGCTGGTGTGGAGTACGTGTGTACGAAGAGATGCGATGCTCGGGCAGCGATGTATGTAGAGTCCTTACAAGGCACAGCACGTAGTTAGAGATGAGTATGTGGGCATGTAATGAAGCGACAGTATAGTTCGCTGCACGTAGAGTAGATGTCGGCACGTCTTAGGGTGGGAGCACGACAGGGGTGGACATGGAAGAGCTGCAGGGCACGGCATGTAGATATCGTGGAGCAAGGTCTGCGATGCACGTATGGTGTAGGAGAGGGCGATGAGGTACCCCCCGGGTGGGTGAGCGTGTGGGTGTGTGTAGGGACGAAAGAGGGGGGGGGGCGAAATAAAGCTGGACAGAAACACACGTGGTGTGCGGGAGGAGAGAAAGGGGTCTAGGAAGTAGGAGATGAAAGTAGGGCGAGTGATTGGACAGGTAGGTAGATAACGAAACAGAGGACAGGAGTAGAACAGAGCGAGAGTAAAAAACAGCAAAAGTGGGTATACTAACGGGGACACAAAAAATATGTTAAGGCAAAATTGGGCAGGATAGAGCACTGGGGAATGTGAACACAATACGAATGCAAGCAAAAAATTGGGGTTAGGGAAGTGTATGTGTACGTTGTACCTTAGCAACGAAACGATGAGGTAGAAGTAGGTGAAGTGGTGAAGCGAAGCATAGCTGCAGGGCCGCTGGGAACGTCGGATTGGCGTGGTTGAAGTGCATGTAGCGAGGTGGAACTTGTGTGCTTGTACGCATTACCTTGCACCAGTGTAACATATTTGAAAATCCGGGACCACCAATTAAAACAATAAGGAAGCCCTTATGTTTCTACCAGGGTTAACAGACTCCAGAATACACTGTACAGTTTATTGGTAATACACAGTAATGCAGTACATGTAGATATAGGGAAGACCAGCCTGTCGTGCAGCGTCGTGGAGAGTCGGTAGCTGTGTAGAGCAGGAACGCCATGGGTGATCGAAGAGGGAACACGTGAATATGTAGGTGTATGACGACGGCGAGTGTGGGGCTGGTCCTTCTTGTACTGTAGCTAGCAGAATAGTCTGCCGTCTGTTCTTCTTCATTTAAATTTTTGCCTATCACCCCTTTCGTGGTATTAAGGCATCAAACACTTTAGAAAACAAAAGTAAAAGTAGTAGTTGTTGTATTGGTAGTTGTAGTAGTATTTGTTGTATTAGTAGTTGTAGTAGTAGTTGTTGTTGTTATTGTGGCAATAGTTGTATTATTGGTGGTATTGAACCACCTTCGTTGTTGATGTTGTTGTTGTTTTGGAGGCGGCGAATGATGTTTTCCTTAAAGGAGGCTCAAACCGCCTCCATTCCTTTCAGAACTGGAAGACGGTGACGATGTATGCCTGCTGCTGCCGTCGCTGCGGTGGTAGGGCGTCAGCCGTCTTCCTCCCACGGGCATGGAGTGAGCCTAGGACTTTACCACCATCAAGCCCGGCTACGTTGGTAGCCTCCACGCTTTTCCTCCACAGTGTAGGACACCTCCTCTCCTTCCCTCAGTGATGGTGGTGAGGTGGTGGCAGCAGAGAGAAGGATGCCCTTCCTGTGGACGAAGTAATCTCGCTCGTCGCAGGTAACAAAGCCATAGCCCTTCAAATAGTTAAACCACTTCTCCCGGCCAACAAGACAGTCAGCAGGGGAAGTGGTGTCTGTTGGTAGAGGTGTTTACTAGGGTATGGCTGGTAGATCACGAGGGACGTCCCAAGTCCCCTCGAGCTCTACCGCCGATTTCTCAAGTAAGCCTGCCAGTTCATTGCCATAGATACGACAATGCCGAGGCATCCAGATCATAGTGAAGGACTTGTTGCATACGTGCAACTTATTAATGATGCGACCCTGGATTTCATTGGAAATAGTTTGACATGACTTAATTGCCTGAAGGGCTGACTTCGAGTCTAGGAAAATGACAAACAAATGATGAGGTGTTATTGCATAGTCTATGGCTTTGTCTATTGCAAAGAATTCTGCTGTAAATACAGATGTATGAGTCGGCAATCTATACCTAAGTTCACATTCCTTTGACCATACACTCGCACCCACACATTCATCCGACTTGGAACTGTCAGTGTACACGTGGTGGGCTCCCAGGTGACTGCAGATGAGTCTCCAAACAAATGGTGTATCTCCAACTCCGGCGCCTTTTCCTTCGATGTTGGTAGCCATGATGTATTGACGCCGATGTTGGGTGTCTCCCATGGTGGTATTCTGCTGGTCACCAACTTGTCGAAGTCCCCAAGTCCCATACCCCCTAGTTGCTCGGCCAGCTGGTGGAAGCGTATTGCCAGTGGCCTCCGTTTTCTATGGTGTAGGAGGGAGGCACTGGCATCGTTACCGACCTCCGACTTCCGTATGGTGGTCATGGCAGTGGTGATATATATATATATATATATATATATATATATATATATATATATATATATATATATATATATATATATATATATATATATATATATATATATATATATATATATATAGGACAAATTCGAAATCAATGGAGATACTTAGGTAAGGGTCATCTAGGGATGATGGCCATAACATGACAAAAATTGAATGGTTATGTGAGAATGCTCCGTAATTAATTAAGGCTTAGGGGTAAATGTGGGAATTAGTATAATATACTGGATTAATTAATTAAGTGGCAACGACCAAAGCTTAGAGCTCTTACATGAATATTTGAGACTCGTCTGAGTCTGAGTTATGAGAAACTGAGAAGGGCTTAGAACTCAGTTTAAGTTTATAAGATTTCAAGTGTAACTGGAGCAATATAACCACTCAAGGTATTATATAAATACCCACGACAATAATTACTCGTACTAGAGTCAATGTAGTTTGGATACGGGACCAATGTCACGAAGCATCAAGTAAGACAACCAAAGGAGAAACAATAAAATAATTCAGTAAAAATTAATTACTATAATTTCTCGGTATATACACCCCATAAGTCCATCACTTTGTTACTGTTAACAAATACACACACTCAATATAGACCCAATATTTGAGAATCGAAATCATGAACTTAGGCATGAACACAGAACTTACTGTTCAACAAATGTAAAACAATGGAAGCAAAACACTTAACTTTCATATAGTATGTGCAGCAGGCTACGTTTGACACGAGATGAATAATCACTCAGAGGATGAGAGAGAGAGAGAGAGAGAGAGAGAGAGAGAGAGAGAGAGAGAGAGAGAGAGAGAGAGACCATACCTGTTCACTGTCTTGTAGCGAAGTGACTGCCTTCTCTCTTTTTTTTTTTTTTTTTTTTTTTGCCTATCATTCATAGTGGTCATTTATTTTGTATTGGCTGGTACTTATAAGGTCATCTTATGGGAGTGGTTCACTCTTCTCTAACCTGGAAGGTGTTGGGGTCACGTCGCCGGGAGATGTGTTGTTGAAAAAGGTCGAGGAGAGGAGAAGCTGTCATCCAATATTTGGTGGTGTCAGGCAGCTGTTGTTCTGATAACTGGCTGTCCCAACTTCTTCTCCTCTTCCTCTTCCTCCTCCCGGCCGTCTGCCATTCCACTCCATCTTCCTGGTCCATGTTGTCACTTGTGTCGTTGGTGTTGCGGTTGGTGTTGGAGGAGGAACTAGTGTCAGAGTCCTCCTCCGTCTTGGGGTCTCGTACGGAAGGTTCAGGTAGTGGTGGTGGTGGTGGTGGTGATGTTGGTGGTGGTGGTGGTGCCTTCCCGCTGTTTGCCCGGGTGAGTGGGCGAGGCAGCATTAACCGGCGACAGGGGTGGGCCGGAGGGTGTGGTGGTGGCGCTTCCTCTCTGCACCTCCCACGTCGTGCTGACTTACTGCCTCGTTTCTTGGTGGTGGTGGTGGTGGTGGTTGGTTGTAGATCAGGAGAAATAGCTGTTGGTGGTAAGCCATTTCTCCTGAAAATGTCCAGGAGGAGGTCAGAGAGACGACCTAGCCCTTCTGCAGCTAAGGCAACAGCAGTCTTGGTGCAGACGGTGACGATGTCTGCCTGCTGCTGCCGTCGCTGGGGTGGTTGGGCGTCAGCCGTCTTTCTCCCATGGGTATGGAGTGAGCCGAGGACCTGCCCACCATCAGGTCCGGCTACGTTGGTAGCCTCCACGTCCTTCCTCACTTCCTCCACAGTGAAGGACACCTCCTCTCCGTCCTCCAGTGATAGTGATGAGGTGGTGGCAGCAGAGAAAAGGATGCCCTTCCTGTGGACGAAGTAATCTCTCTCGTCAGAGGTTATGAAGCCATAGCCCTTCAAATGGTTAAACCATTTTACCATGCCAACAAGACGGTCGGCAGGAGAAGTGGTGTGGTCGGCAGTAGGTGTTGTCAGGGCCATGGCTGGTTGTAGACTCCCCCCTGCCTTCTCTCTTTCTTTTTTTTTAACTTCACTTTAAAAAGCCATCACCCCTGATGGGGGTATTAGGCTTGCAACTCCAGCATCTATGACCTTGTGACCCCAGGATGACATACATGTAAACAAATATGCCAAACCAGTAGTTCGCTCCAGTCATAGATGCTGGCTCATGTCAACAATGAAGGACACATCAGTATGCGAGAATTGCCTCAGGAAAAGCACCTCCTCGCATACCTCATTTGTAATCTTTCATCATTATGCTAATTCAAAGGCAAAACAATACACAAATTTACTATTTTAGCAATCTAATCTCACATATAAAAATAAATGTATATAGAAGATAAATCTGATATACACAAATAAATATATATATTTAAAATACATTTAACTTTTGTCCTGATAATTATTGTACATATGAATGTACACATACGAATGTTTATGGATATAATTTATCTGAGGTGTGTGTGTGGTGCAGCATGATGTAATCAATTGACGTACGTAGAGGTATGTGTGTTATATGGTGTGTATATGGATGTACTGTAGAGTGTGAAAAGAACATCTTGAGGTGGTTCAGTCATGTGGAGCACATGAGGATTGATTGGTTGGTTAAGATGTTTATGAGAGTGAAGTGAATAGATGGATGGGAAAATTCATACCAGGAGTAGGCTAAGGTTAACGGATGGAGTTGATAGGTATATGAGTGAGAGTGGCGTTGGTTGATGGGAGGGACGCCAGTTGGCGGGTGATTGAAATGCATGGAATTGATTCATTTGTGGACACTTCTTTTGTGAATTGAGGCGTCAAGACATAGATATAAATATAAATATGTACATTAAAAAGAATACTCATCTCACACATAAATAATAATAAAATCTAAGTCACAACTCTCTGAGTAGTCTGGTCTCTTTCAAGAAAGTCATCAATTTATCAGTCACATCAGAATCCCCATCACCTAAGACAGAGTTCAGATTCATGGGGACTTCATTTACCCTGCAATAGACAGCTAGAGGTTGACGCTCCCCAACATACCTACTACAGTGCAAAATGATGTGACTGATTGATAGCACCACACCACAGGTGTTACATTGTGGTGGGAAACTATGATTGATGTAAGGCAACATATGAGTTAGAAGTGTGCTGTTCATTCTTAATCTTACAAGTACTACTTCCTCACGGCGATGTTGGCGATATGCTGAGGGCCAGTCTTCTATTGTGGCCTTGATGGTGGGTATAGCCAGGTCGGTCCACTGAATTTGCCACAGAAGATTTATTGATTTCTTACCGAAAGAGAGACACGACTGTAGCTCCCGAGGGACTTCCCACATCTCCTCAAGTTCTACCGCCGACTTTGCAAGTAAGTCAGCCTGTTCGCTACCGAAGATTCGACAATGACCAGGCACCCAGATCAGAGAGAAGGACTTAGCAGACACATGTAATTTATTGATAATATTGCCCAGGATTACATTTTTAGTCGTTTTGCAAGATTTAATTGCCTGAAGGGCTGACTGTGAATCCGAAAAAACGACAAAACTGTCGTAATTTGAATTTTCAGCAAAATCTATAGCTCTGGCTATGGCAAATAGTTCTGCAGTAAACACAGATGCATATACGGGCAACCGGTATCTAAGACGACACTCCGCTGACCATACACTTGCACCCACGCATTCATCCGTCTTAGAGCCATCAGTGTGCAAGTGGAATGACGCTAGGTTTCTTATGAGGATCTTCCGGAACAATTGTCTGACATCCACCTCCGGCGACTGGGACTTGGCGGTGGGGAGCCAGTCAATAATAACAGTGGTGGGACTAGACTCCCAGGGCGCTATATTTAACATGATGAGTCGATCTTCACTAGACAGGTCGTACCCTAGCGCTTGACGGAGGAAGTGAAGCCGCACAGCCACTGACTTGAGGGCCCCATGCAGCAGATGTTCCCACTGCAGGAGGATCCCACAAGCAGGGATGGCCAGCGATCGTTTTCGGTAGGTGGTAATACCGTATGATAACAATAGGTGGTCTCGACGAATACAGAAGGGAGGAATATTAGCCTCTACTTCCATCCTCTCCACACGAGTACATCGAAGAGCTCCAAGACATAATCGTAAACATACATTCTGAAATACATCCAATCTCTTGAGTGTCACCTCAGACGCCGACCCATACACCTGTGCGCCATAGTCAAGCTTTGAACGTATGAGGGACTTATACACCATCAATAAAGATGTTCTGTCAGCTCTCCATGATTTATCAGATAAATATTTAAGGACATTTAATTTCTTTCTACAACAAACAAGCAAATAATTAATATGACTTTTCCTATTTTTGTCAAAATGTAGGCCTAGGAATCTTACTGAATTTTGAAAAGGTATCGGCTGATTATCTAAAGTAATATGCAAATCAGGTACTCTACGTTTACGTGTGAAAACAATGCCGACACACTTAGGAACTGAAAACTTAAAACTCCACTACGAGGCCCACTGATGGACAGAGTCAAGTGCTAAATGAATCTGCCTCGCCGAAAACTGAACATTGGGGGATGAGTACCACAATGCACAATCGTCAGCATACAGTGAGTATTTAAGGTTTCGGGCAACAGAAGCTGATGACAGAATATCATTAATAGCAATACTGAAAAGAGTCGGGCTAAGTACACTTCCTTGGGGCACCCCATTTTCTTGGACAAATATGTCAGATGTTATGTTATAGGGCAACCTGACAGAAAATGTCCTGTCAGCAAGGAAGTTACTGATAAATATAGGCAAATTACCCTTTAAGCCATAGGCGTAAAGTTTCTGTAGTAGTCCGTTACGCCATGTCATGTCGTATGCTTTTTGAATATCCAAAAATATACTTATCATGAAATGTTTCCAGGCAAATGTCTCGGCAATGCAATGCTTCAAATGCATTAAATGGTCTAGAGTGGACCGATGTTGACGAAATCCACTCTGTTGAACATTTAACACATTCTTCGCCTCTAAAACAAAAACCAGTCTTTTATTTACCATACGTTCCATGACCTTACATAAACAGTCAGTCAGCGCAATAGGACGAAACGAACTGGGATTCGTAAGGTGACCATTTCGTTTAGGTATCGGTACGACATAATAATAATAATAATAATAATAATAATTAACGATTTATTTTATATGGCAGTCAGAGACTGAAAATTTACAGAGGGGAAGATTACATTATTATTAATTCTAAGATCTATAGACTACAACTTGGAGACATACTAGTCTAGGTGTTTATTTTTCGCACTAAAGTAGGAATAGCGCTCTGGCGATAGCTGTCAGTGCGAGGGGTTCTTAGCGGCACCAGTTTGTTTTGGTGTCGGGTAGCCCTGGCTGGTTGGGGGGCGTCAGGTGGTAGGAGGTGACGGTGGCGTGGGTTACGTAGCAAGCCTTCCTCGAACTTGCTAAGAGCTTGCTCATACATGGCTGTCAGCCTGGGCAGACTTAGGGTGGTGAGGGCATTATTGTAGCTGGTGTAGGCAGGGCCGAGTATGACTCTGCATGCCCTCTTCTGAACCTTCTCAAGCTATTGTTGTTGCGTTTTGTTCAGAGATGAAGACCACGCTGGGAAGGTGTACATCAGTGAGGGTAATATGAAAGAGTTGTAAACTGCCTTCAAATCTCCTGCTGGAGTCCCCAGAGACCTGAGTCTGCGCAGCATGTACAGCTTGTATGAGGCTACCTTGACCATCCTAGCGACATGTTGCTTCCATGATAATTGGTCATCCACAGTGATGCTGAGAAGCTTGAAGGAGTGGATGACTTGGAGTGGATGAGGGCCAATTGTGAGCTGGGGGGGGGGGGTACAGCTGCAGATGAGGTGCAGACGTGCATAGTGCCATGAGTTTGGAAACGTTCGAGACGTCCCAATCTCATTAAACACCGCTAACAGCTTACTCAGGTTGTCCTGAGTAAGATGCTGAATCATACCGTACATAATGGCTGAGGGGCCAGGACTGGAGCCTTTACAGGATTTCAGGGTGAGGAGAAGTTCGTTAATCGTAAACTCTTTGTTTTAGCTAGAATTTACGTCTTCTGTGGCAAAGTCTATCTCTCGCAGCTCAGCCTCCCGTTTGTGGTCTTGAAAACGGGGGTCGTAGTTAGCTGAGCTGCTTACGTCAACAAATTGTCCACGGGATCGTCGATGATGTTACCGCCCACCTCAAGGGTGGTGATGGGCGTGCGGGTGTATTTACTGTATTATTAAAAACATTAATTGTGGACCAGACCTGACCTAATGGGGTGGTACGACTCACTGTGGACACGAACTCCTCCAGGAGTCTCGTTTTGCTGACTTAATTGTTCTCCTCGCCTCAGCCCTTGCTGCCTTATAAGCAATGAAGTGAGCTTGTGTTGGCTCTCTGTCGAAAATCCTGTATCGCCTATTACGCTTAGTGAGTGCTTGTCGGCATTCTGGTGTCCACCAAGGAACTCTTCGGCTATCGTGGGTTGTAGGAGATTTAGGAATAGCAGCCTCGGATGCGGGTAAAATTTTGGTATTGGTGGTGGTGGCCGAAAGTTGCCGCATGAATAAGTAAGACAGATGGGTAAGTGATCGCTTCCCAGGGAGTCATCATATGTTGCCCAAGTGATGTCTGTTAGTATTCCGGGGGAAGATAAAGATAAGTCAATGCATGTGGTTTGGCTGGTATGATCATCTGCACGAGTCGCACGACCATCATTCAGTAAACACAAGTTGGAAAGCAATAAAAGGTCAGCAATCTGATTCCCACGTCCATCCGACCTCAAGCTACCCCATTGATGGTGATGGGCATTAAAATCGCCAAGAATTAATTTTCTACCGGGCAATGAATCAAAAAGTGAAGTAAAATCATCATCATCAATGCGACCAAGTGGTGGACAGTACAGAGAACAAATTGTCAGGTACGTTTTGCCGAATTTCACTCTGCATGCGACGGCTTCCAGAGGAGAATTCAGCCCCACTGCTGAATGGGGTATTGACTTATGAACGTAAATAGCTACCCCATGACCGTCATGTTTCCTGTACGAATGGTAGTGTTTAAAAAGTTGAGGATCAGGCTAATCTCTCAATAACGTCTCCTGTAGACAAACTACCTGAGGCACGTGTTGATCTAGCACGGGTGCAAGTTGTGGTGCTTTATTCCTAATACCTCTACAATTCCACTGGAGAATATTATACATGATGGAGGTTTAAAGGGTTTAATGAAGTGCCTAAGAGTACTTAGCCTTCTTCTTATTCTTTGGAGGAGTACCTCCACCACCGGGCATCGATCGGCGGTTGTCGATGGACACCTCCATGTTCCCTTCCGAGGAGCGAGATCTATTTGCTCCTCTCACGGGGGTAGGCTGGGCCATCACGTGAGAGTTGGGTTGCTTCTTGAGGGGGGTCATGTTGAATTCGTTCTTACGGTTCTTCTTGCCATTCTGTTTTGGAGAAGTAGTAATAGCATCAGAGTACAGCAGTGAAGATACATCAGGGGTTGAAGAGATAGATTAAGGGTTGCATGAAACATGTTCAGTAGAAGAAGAAGATGATGAAGAGGGGGTTGGGTCAGAAATCTTAGAGAAAATCTCAGAAAGTGGTGGTAGTCCAGGAACAGGTTCAGTCTGCATACAGATTGTCTTCATCACGGGTCGGGCGAGACACTAGAAGTAGCCTTCACCGCACAGATCTCCTTCTACACCTCCCACATGGGACATGCCTGAGAGGAAGAAGGTTGGGTACCCATGCAATTCATGCACTTCTCAGCCTCAGAAGTACAATCTTTATCAGCATGACAACAGAGCGGCAAAAAATCATTCCATTTCCAAATTTCTGGCACTTAAAACATCTCAAGGAGTTCGGAATATATGGTCTTACGTTACAAATTTCATATCCAACTCGAATTAATTCAGGTAGTGAAGCTTTACCAAAAGTCAAAATAACCGAAGCAGTCTTAACTCTCTCGCCATGCTCCAAACGTGAAGTGCGACATGCAGCAATGACATCCTGATCTCTCATTTCATGGACGATGTCTGTCTCCTCCACGTACAAGAACTCCCTACAGAAGACAACTCCCCTGCACGAGTTTATGGACTCAGGAATCGAACAAACAACATCGTAACAATGAAACTTGGTCATCTTCAAAAGATCATTGATTTGGCCAGCATTAATCGTCTTAACAAGGACGGATCCATTCGACAATTTCTTGACCTGGTCCACCTCGCCACAACAATAGTCAATTACCTTCTTAATAATGAAGTGGTTGACATTTGGTATAGTAGTTGTCCCAGACACGCGAATCGTCACAAACTTTGCGTTTTCAGGCCTTATCGAGGGTTGAGCCGGGTCAGGACCCCTACCCCCTATGGGGGGAGGGGCGGGAGGGGGTTCCATCATGACTCACTACCCCCTACGGGGAAAGTGAGTGTTCACACGCCGGAAAACAAGGGAAGTAAACGCTACCCAGGGAGGAAATCTACATTCACAACAACCTCTCAAGACACTATGAGGTGGCCGTGTCTCAGGTTTTCCTGACCCCAGAGCGATCAGTGGGGGGATAGGTGCAGAAACCTACTGTACCTAACTAAGGGTAAGGAGGAAAATGACACCTGACTATCTTTATTTAATTCCACTAGAGTGCTACAACTCTTGTCAAACGTGCAAAAACTAGCTGCAGCCAGAAAACACGTCTGTTCGACACGAGTGTCGCATCAAGAAAGATTTTAAGACTTGCTTGCTTGTTGGATTTATTGGCTATCAACCAGTGGCATATAGCCAAAGGTCATTAAGCCAATGGTTCCATTTTATTATATCAATCTATATAAGGTTGATTGATTAATTGATTTTTGATGCAACTAAGCATCTGGCGGTGCAACAGCTAAGGTCATATACCGCCCAACATAAAATTGTCATCTACATAATTAATAAAACATAAACACCCAAAAGGGATAGGCACCATGATTAAAAGACACACAAACTAAAAAGCACATTATTACTAAAAGAACCCGTATACATAAAAAAAAATCAAACCATCTAAAAACCATAAATATCACATAATCATATTTTGTGGAGAAGGCCAGCCTCCTCCACATAGGAGAGGGTGTTCCCTCCCACACAACAAGCCTCCTCCCCGAGCACCTGGGAGAGACTGTAAGAACCGTCACCTACCCGGTACTCGGAGAGGTGCCTACGATGAAGGTCCCCAAGGCTGGGACACTCGACAATGAGATGCCGTACTGTCAGAGGGACCAGACAATCATCACAGTAGGGAGGGTGAGCCCTCTCCATTAAAAACCCATGAGTCAATAATGTGTGGCCAGTGCGGAGACGGACAAGAGCCGTCTCCCACCAGCAGGGACAGGCCACTGTAGCTCCACAAACCAAGGCGCTGGCGGATGTCGCGGAGCTTGTTAGCCCTGACGGCATTCCATCTGTCCTGCCAGCAGGAACAAACGGTAACATCTATGTAGGGTCGAAGGTCCACTGCAGGAACAGGATGACGCCTGGCTGGAGGCCAAGAATTGGAGGCCGAAGCCTTAGCCAGGGCGTCAGCCCGCTCATTCCCATCGACACCCACAAGGGCCGGGACCCAACAAAAAGTTACTTTGCGGCCACGACGACCCAGGAGGACAAGCCAAAGGGCCATGGTGTACGAGAATGTAAAAGGTTGTACTGAGACATGATATCAGATGACACCGCCAAGCAGGGAAGGGAGTCAGGAAGTCGATGTAATCGAAGCCAACAACGAACCATCAAGGACTGGTGATGGAGATCAAGAGGTGGCTCATTAGCATCCACCAGGAGTCTGGGGATTGGGAACGACCTGAAGGCTCCAGATGCCAGACGTACTCCAGCATGATGAACAGGGTCTAAGCCTCTGAGACAGGCATTTGTGGAAGAAGAGTACACCTCACACCCATAGTCGAATTTTGACCTAATAAGAACATGGTATAGGTGGAGGAAGGTGGACCGATCAGCCCCCCAGGATGTATGGCCCAGGACCCTCAACAGGTTAAGAGCCTTGAGGCAAGAGACCGTAAGTGTACATAAGTGGGGAACTCAAGTCAAACGATGTGACACTGAGGACGTTTCCCTGGGGGACATCCTCCTCCTGTGCAACAGATGCTGAGTGGGTTGTACCAACCCTCACAGAAAAACTGCGACCACTAAGAAATTCCTTAGGAAAGAGTGGAAGGTGACCCCGCAGGCCATATAAATGGAGTTGCTGCAGGATGTTATATTGCCATGTAGTGTTATACACTTTCTCTAAATCAAAGAATACACAGACAAGGTGTTGATGTCGTGCAAAGGCCTCACATGCAGCAGCTTCCAACCTGACCAGAGCATCTATAGTGGAACGGTGTTTATGAAACCAGACTAGAACGGAGACAGAAAATCACCCCGTTCCAAGAAGTATACCAGTCTGACATTCACCATCTTTTCAAATAGTTTACAGAGACAGGAGGTCAAAGCAATTGGTCGGTAATTGAGGGCAACACCAGAGTCCTTGCCCGGCTTGGGGAAAGGAAGGATGGTGGCAACCCTCCACCCAGAAGGGAAGACACCCTCCAGCCAGATTCTGTTATATAAAGCTAAAAGAATTGAGTTCGCCTCCTCACCCAAGTGTCGTAACATTGCATATGGGTTGTTGTCTAGCCCAGGAGAAGTGTCGCCGCAGAGAGAGAGAGGTCTTTCAGGGTGAATATATGGTTATAACTTTCATTCTCGTTCCCTGAAAAATCCAGTACAGTGCACTCCTTGGCTCTTAACTCATGCCTAACAGCCAGAGGTCGAGAGTCACGGCTGGAGACGCTTGCAAAAGCCTCTACCATGGTACTGGCCACTGTCAAACCAACCATGATATGAATTCCATTGACCTTAAGTACAGGTAGAGAACTAGGAGAAAACTTCCATCTTACGGACTCTCCTGAACACTTGGGTGAGTGGAGTTTTAGTATTAATTGAAGACACATAGGTCTTTCAAGATGCACGTCGTGCCTCTTTTAAAACTCGTCTTGCCCGAGCCCTTGCCCGTCGGAAGTCTTTTAAAAGAGTTGGGTCCCCACGATTGCGACGAAGGCGAGAGAAAGCAGCGCTCTTCTCCTGCATAGCAGTGGTGCAGACTGGTGACCACCAAGGGACAGGACGTTTGGGAAAGTAGCCAGAAGTTGTAGGGATAGAGTTGAGAGCAGCAGAGTGGAGCATATCAGTGAAATATGTTACTGCCTCGTCAGAGCTACCAAAATTGGCTTCAGAAGAGACCGAAGAAGTTAGCTCTCTAAAAAACTGCCAGTCAGCCTTCTCTAATTTTCACCGAGGAAGACGAGACTGTGGTTCGTACCTGTTACTTTCTAAAAGTATAGTAAAATAGTCACTGCCATATAAATCAGGCAACACTCTCCAAGTAAAATCCAACAGAGCACTGGGTGAGCAATGGCGGTAAAGGTCCCAGTAGAGCTATTAAAATGTGTGACATCTCCCGTATTTAAAATCCCTAATCCCTCATCCTCAATAAAAGAAGCCAATAAAACACCCCTGGGGTTGACCGAACTGTCACCCCACAGAGGATGACGACCATTAAAATGACCCAATAAAATAAAGGGAGAAGGAAGGTCCCATACAAGACGGTTGAGATCACCCCTCTCAACTGTAACACTGGGAGGAAGGTATAGACTGCACACAGTGTACGGGCTGTCCATAAAAACCTTAACTGCAACAGCCTGGAGTGGAGTGTCAAGCTCCAGGCCCGTGCATGGAATATCTTGGTGAACTAGGATGGCAGAGCCACCATGGAGACCCTGCCCTTCAAATGAATTGGAATAAAATGCAGAGTATGCTGGAGGACTGGCAGGAATGTAGTCCCCAAGCATTGTCTCTTGGAGAGAAACACATGCAGGAGAGAAGCTAGAGAGAAGAACACGCAGTTTCTCCCAAGAAGCATGCAAGCCACATGAATTCCACTGAAGGACCTTGAACTGTGTTACTTTAGTACTGATTTGTCTAATCCTGGGCCACTAGAAAAAGAGCGAACCTGAGGAGTAGTACTTGGGGCAGTAATTGGGACCCATAGACGAGTCCCTGAAGCATCTGATATGTTAGAAGAAGATGAAGGTATATGAGCTGGGATATTCTTTGAAACAATTACATTGGTATTGTCCTGTACAACAGTGGTATCACTGACACGGGCAGAGACATAAACATCCATAATACAGTTGGCAGAATCACTCCGGTGCTCTAGCGGAAGAGAAACTGAATCTCTTGAAGTCACAACATCCGTGGCATCCACATTAACTTCACGCCCCTCTGATGATCCCAAAGGAAGCTTGCGAGGAGGAACTTCTGTTGAATCAAGAGATTCATCAGAGCCACGAGAATGCTTCTGGTGAATTTGAGAGGAACCACGAAGGCGTCTCTGTGGCAGTTTAGGTGACTTAAGTTTCCTATTTGGAGAGCTTGTGGCAGCGTGAATCTCTACCACATGGACACCTTTAGCTAAAGTCTGAGAATTGTCATGAGTTGAAGGATCACCAGAATGAGTGTCTGATATAGTTTGCAAGACAGAGAAGCTATTATGTAGTGTAACCTTAGAAACGCTCTCACTAGAGTAAAAAGCAGCTGCTTCTTGAGAGGGTTGAGAGGGTGTTGCAACCGATTTAGGGCAAAGGGAGGAGGCGTATGTCTTCACACCACCATCCTTCTGTCGCCTGAAGTTGAGTTGCCGTCTGGCACTACCAATGCTAATGAATTGGGTATTAGCCAAGTGGAGGATATCCTGCTCAAGGAGGCACATGTTACATTGGCTAGAAGGCAAGGGGTGAGCATCTCTGCAGTAAAAGCAGTAACTCTCTGACCGACACTCAGAAGTAAGATGTGAGTCAAGAGCAGAACAATTACCACACCGGGAACGGTTGTTGCAGTTCCTCCTCCCATGACCAAACTCATGACAACAGAAACACTGTAGGGGACGCTCAACAAAAGGCTTCACCTCAAAAGAGGTGGGGTTAATGTTAATGCGATCTGGGATATGAGAGCCATAGAAAGTGAGGATGATCATATTTTTATTGCCTTTCAGCTTCGTTACTCGTTGGACACTGTCTGGGCACATAGCGAGAATGTCCTCTTCAGATAATTTATACAGGTCCTCATTATATATGTGGTTTGATAGGTGTAGTTTTGGAGTGAATTGTACATAATGTAAATATGGGGGAAGTGAGATTGGTTGGCAACACTGGTTGGCATCACTGCTTGTGGGAGGACAGACAGGTGAGAGGGGCGAGTGTGATCAGAGACTGTGGATAGAAAGGTTGTAGGGTGTCCACCTCTGTTGCTTTCTTTTTCAGGGTTTATATTATTATTGGTGGGTTGTTGGGGTTTGTATTTGTTATTTGGCGTTGGCAGCGGGGTTTTGTTGCACTGTGATCGGATGTTGTGGGTCTTTTGGGCTGGGATTGGAGATTGGTGTGCGAGTGTTCAAACTGGGTATAATTGAGTGAGTCGCCAGCGGCCAGTGATCACACACACATAGTAACTGCAGCTGTGAGAGGTAAGCAGTATCCTTGTGTTATTCTTCTTTTTGTTTTGTATTTTTGCCACAAGCTATCTAGGCCTTTATAATGGCTACTAATGTAAATCTTACTGACATAATGCGGACTTGTGATGGAGCTGAGAACATAGTGGAATGGCTTGACAAGTTTGAATTGCTGGTAAAATTGAGAGATATCAAACAAGTGGAGACAGTGTTACCTATGTTCCTTGAAGGTAATGCTTTGGCGGTGTACACAGAGCTTAGTGATGATGATAAGAAATCAGTCAAGGCCATTAAGGAGGCACTGCTGAATGCGTTCTCCATTAATCTGTTTAGGGCCTATGAGCAGTTTTCTAAGCGGGCCTGGCGTGATGAGCCTGTTGATGTTTACATGACTGAACTACGAAAGCTGGCGTGGCTAGCCGGCATCACATCAGATAAGTTGCTTCTAAGAGCTTTTGTAGTGGGACTGCCGTCTGTGGGGTCGCGTGAGCTCAGAGCGACTGCCAATATTGAGAACTTAGCTTTGTCAGCTGTGGTCGAACGTGCAAGGGCACTGATGTCAGAGTTGATGGAGGGACCTTGTGCTGCAGTGGCTGCAAGGCAGTTTGCCAGTAGAAACACTGGTATCAGAGCTGAGGAGCGGGTGAGGAACTTTGCTGATAGAGACAAGCAAGCGGGGACCCAGGGTGAACGTCGATGTTATGAGTGCGGGGGACCTCATCTTGTCCGTAGTTGCCCAAAGAAGGACAGAGGGGTCAGAGAAGTGAAATGTTGGACGTGCGGAGGAATAGGACACCTGTCAAGGGCTTACCCAAGTGGACAGGGAAACTTACAGAGAGGAGCTTGTGCACCGGAAGCTCCTCAGGGTGTGGAGTAACGGCGCTTCTGGTGATTAATGGTGTTGTGGAAGGAAGGTAAGCAAGAGTGTTGGTGGACACAGGATGTTCGAGGACTGTGGTTGCATCCTGGGTGATTAGTGATTTTGATGCGTGGAAGGGGATTGTGGTTGGAGATGATGGGCACGAAGTGCCGAGCATGGGGAATACAATTGTGTCGATTGAGGTGGACGGACTGATCGCTGATGTTAATTGCGTGGTTATGGGACATCTTATAGAAGGTGTGGATGCAATTTTGGGAATGGATTTTATTCAGTTAGCTGGTGGGCTTGAATGGAAGCATGGCAAGGTTTGGATTCCTGAGTGTAAGAAATAGAGAGGACGGGAGGCAGCTGAAATTAGACAGGAAGGCTCGAGCAGCGGTTAGTCGAGCAAAACCGGTGCCGATGCTAACTGTGGAAGACAAAGACTTTGAGGCTAGATTTGATGGTAAATCGTGGACAGTGAGGTGGCATTGGAGAGATGGACAGCCGCCTGTATTGATCAATGAAGTTGACTGGTATAGGAGTGCCAAGACAGAGCAAGTAAAGGAGAAAATGGAAGAAGAGGTGAAGACTTGGATTAAAAGGGGGTGGATGAAGAGGTGTGAGGATCAGAGCAATGGGAAAGGGATCCTACCTCTTCTAGCAGTGGTGCAAGCTAATAAGGACAAGGTTAGACCGGTTCTGGACTTCAGGGAACTGAACAGGCATGTGGAGAGCCATCCGGGTGTTGATGTGGCAGTATGTACAGAAATGCTGAGGAAGTGGAGGCGAATTTCGGAACATTTGAAGCTAGTGGACCTGAAGTCAGCGTATCTACAAATTCGGGTGGACGAGACCTTATGGTCATATCAGAGGATTAATTTTGATGGAGTTCTGTACTATCTGACCAGACTTGGATTCGGGTTGAGCAGTGCACCAAAGATAATGACAAAGATCCTTAATAAAGTGCTGTCACAGGATGAGCGGATAAGAAAGGGGACAAGCAGTTATATTGATGACATTATAGTCAATGAAGATATTGTATCAGCAGGAGAGGTAGTTAAACATCTTGAGCGCTACGGGTTGGAGACAAAGGCGCCTGAGGACTTAGAAGGAGGAAGGGTCCTGGGTCTTGCGCTGGCCAAGGACCAGAATGGTGAACTGTTATTTGGTAGGGGTAACACTCTGCCGGATGTAGCGGGTGTTGAATCATTAACTCGTCATGAGTTGTTCTCTGCATGTGGGAGGATCGTGGGGCATTATCCTGTGTGTGGATGGCTCAGAGTAGCATGCAGTTTTATGAAGAGAGTATGTGAAGGAGAAAGATGGGATGATGATGTGGGAGAGAGAGCTATGGGCAGGATGAGGGACCTGTTGGCCAGGTTGGCTGTAGAAGATCCAGTGAAGGGGAGGTTCCATGTGTCACCTTGTGAAAGGGGTCGTGTGTGGTGCGATGCTAGCAGCTTGGCTTTGGGGGTTGCAGTTGAGATTGGGGGACAGACTGTTGAGGATGCTGCATGGTTGCAGAAAAAAGATGATTCAGGCCACATTAATATTGCAGAGTTGGATGCGGTGGTCAAAGGTGTGAATTTGGCCTTGAGGTGGGGGCTGAAATCTGTAGAAATAATGACAGATTCGATGATGGTGCTGAGGTGGTTGAGAACTGTTCTTGATGACGAAAACAGAGTTAGAGTTACTGGGATGTCAGAAATGCTGGTCAGAAGGAGATTATCGGTTTTGTGAGATCTTGTTTGTGAATTGGGTGTGAAGATGACAGTGTCTTTCACCCCTTCAGAGAAGAACAGATCTGATGCGCTAAATAGAGTGCCAAAAGCCTCGCTGGGTGAGGTGGAGGTAGCGTCGGTGGTTGACATTCAGGATTTGCACTCGAAGCATCACTTTGGAGTGGACAGAACTCTGTACCTAACTAGGTTGGTGGATCCATCAGTAAAGAGGGAATGTGTTGAGTCTGTTGTGAGGTCATGCAGGCAGTGCCAGACTATCGACCCAGCACCATCGAACCATGTTCTGGGGGAAATAAGTGTACCTGAGAATTGGGCCAGGCTAGCGTTAGATGTGACACGCTTTCAAGGAAGAGCATATCTCACAGTTGTGGATTGTGGACCGAGTAGATTTGCAGTGTGGCAGGAGGTGGCTTCGGAGAACGCTCGTGAGATCTGTGGTCATATGACACAAATAATTTTGGAGAGAGGTTCTGATGGACAATAGCACAGCGTTCCGGTCCCATCAGTTTGCGGAGGCTTGCAGGGAGTGGAACATAACTCGGAGGTTCCGGGCAGCTTATCGGCCGTCAGGGAATGGGATTGCTGAGCGCATGCACCGTACTATAAAGTCTATGGCCGCAAGATCTGGGAAGAGTCCGTTGAAAATGGTGTTTTGGTACAACCTGGCAGCAAGGGAGGGTGTTAATGGAGAGACGGCTCCTGCGAAGGTACTTCATAAGTATTCGTGGAGACACCCTGCCCTTAAGAGAGAAAGGGAACAAAATGTGATTCATTCAAGATTTAGTGTTGGGGACCCGGTGGTTGTGAAACCGGCTGATAGGCAGTGTATGACAGGGTGGGCTGATGGAAAGGTGACTGGGATTACATCAGAGAATACCATAGAGGTGGATGGTGTCCCACGCCATGTGCTTGATGTCTGTCATCTGTTCCTAGATGGGGAGTCGGACGAGGAACATACAGACGAGCCAGATGATGTTATAGCCCAGGAAGTTCAGGAGGCGCCTAGGCGTTCAGAGCGCGCCAGACGTCCGCCGGCATAGCTATCTGATTATGAATATTGATAAAGAGATCATGGGGGTGTGTGGTTTGATAGGTGTAGTTTTGGAGTGAATTGTACATAATGTAAATATGGGGGAAGTGAGATTGGTTGGCGACACTGGTTGGCATCACTGCTTGTGGGAGGACAGACAGGTGAGAGGGGCGAGTGTGATCAGAGACTGTGGATAGAGAGGTTATAGGGTGGCCACCTCTGTTGCTTTCTTTTTCAGGGTTTATATTATTATTGGTGGGTTGTTGGGGTTTGTATTTGTTATTCGGCGTTGGCAGCGGGGTTTTGCTGCACTGTGATCAGATGCTGTGGGTCTTTTGAGCTGGGATTGGAGATTGGTGTGCGAGTTTTCAAACTGGGTATAATTGAGTGAGTCGCTGGCGGCCGGTGATCACACACACATAGTAACTGCAGCTGTGAGAGGTAAGCAGTATCCTTGTGTTATTCTTTTTTTTTTTTTTTGTAATTTTGCCATAATATATACGCCCCTTGCTATAATTAAATGTTCGATGTGGTTTAATAGATTCAAACATGCTATCAGAAAGACAGGGGAGATTGAGGAGCATCATGGCCTGTGTAAGATCTTTGGCTCTGATTAAAACGCTCATACCATATTTCTTTAGGTGGCCCATTGGTAATAATCCAATTTCTTTCTCCAGATACCGGGAAGCATGGATAAGGTTACCACGTCCCTCCCTGTAGTAAGCCACAAACCAAAAGGGTGTAGGAAGCCAACGTTCCTTTGGGACATGCTCTACAGAGTCATCAAATATGTTAGGGCAGTAGTCATTGTCACTGTCAACTATATTGGTGGACCGCATCATCTGAACTTTACAATGAGTATCCCCCACAGTCAGAGAACCTTTTGCCTCAAATGCTGCTTTGGCAGCAGCATTTGTATTGAAAGTAATATAGCACCGATTAGACCTACAATCACTGTCATATGTGATTCGGATATGAAGAACTACTCCAAAACACTTAAAAATGGAGTGGATAGCGCCATAGGAAAAGGATGCAAGTACATTCGTTAACGTGTCAAAATCGCTAACAGGGTTCGTCGAATCACACGCCCGACCTGCTAGGTCTAGTCTTATTTGCAGCTTTCTGCATACTACTACGACCAGAGAGTGATGTCTCGCGGGCCTAGTCGACCACCGCTCGAGGAAGAGATTGGGACTTTTATTTATCCATTTATCATTTTTTTATTTAATGTTGTTGGCCCCAGGAGCCAAGAGCTACTACCTACCGGGCAGATGAGGGGACCGAGCGCTGGTCGCCGTGGGCGAGTGGACCCCCACGGGTCCACTCGTTTTAAAAAGCAGCCCCAATGGCTCGAAAGTTTGCCCACGACGGTGCTGAGACCCCCTTCCCTAACATCTCCCGGCCCAGAAACCAACCATCCAACATAGGACGGCCCCTAGAGGGCGGTCCCTCCGGAGGGCAGCACTGTTGGTCCGTACTGGCAGACTAATGCATGGGAACCATTTAGTCTGGTCTCTCACTGGCGACCTTACTAGCATGGGAAGCCCTCTCTCCCGAAATCGGGGCAGAGCAGGGGCCGGAACCCCCTCTTTCCTAGCTCGCCATGTCTCAGAGACACGCAAGCCCCCCCACCACGTCAAGGCAGTTCCCATTTTGGGGGTAGTCTTATAAGTAACTTCTCTTAATAGTGTCTATAAATTCTTAACTCAGTGTAGTTCATAATTCTCCTTTACTTGTAGGTTAAGAGAAGTTTAAAGGAAGACTAGTGGTGAGGTTTTTAATCTGGTTTATTCTATGGCTATTCTATAAGTAGCTTATTGAGAACCAATTATTTTGTTGTCTTTCCATAGTTTCAGTTGTTAATTCATTCAAGTTATTGCTCATTTCAAGTTTTGATATTTTTCCGCATATGTCATTTGATCTTTCTAGCAGTAAATGTTTTAATTTTGGAAGATTTGTACGGTTGTGTAGTTCTTCATTGGTTATTATTTGGGGATATTTTATGTTGAAAATGAATTTTAACGGTTTATTTTGAATTATTTGAAGATAGTTTAAAGTTGTTTTCTTCATGGTTATTTGTCATATGTGTGGATATACTATTATCGACCTTATTAATGCCAGATATAGTTTTCTTTTATTTTTTGTGTTAAGTCTGAGACAGTAAGGAAGCTCCTTATGCATCTACCTTATGCAACAGACTCTAGAATACACCATACAGTTTATTGGTAACATACAAGAGTTCAGTACATATGATATGGGGAAGGCCAGTCTGCCGCTGTAGCATCGTGGAGAGTCGGTAGTTGCAGGGTCGCTTGTGTTGTAGTGTAGAACAGGGGTACAGCATGTGGTCGGAGTGGAAACATATGGAATGCAGGTGTGAGACGACGGCAGGAATAGGGCTGGTCCTTCCACCTCGGTAGCTCACTGGATAGTCTACTATACAAGCGCCGCTTCACTCTTTATCTCCTTGCTTCAGGTTCTCGTATGTAGCATCACTCACGTGATCACGCCATCACCTGACCTGCTGCACCCACTTTGGTTCAATACTGGAGGAAGCGGGAGGCTGGCGGCTGGGTTCCCAAGAGTACGTTATGCTGAGCCAGGAGACGGGATTAACGAAACCGCCAGACTGTGGCTTGTCTGGGATGGGGAGAGTACAAAGGAACAGGGAGCGGCATACCAGCACATGGAATATATATAGAGAAATATAGAGTGGTGCATATGGCGCCACTACATTACCCCCCTCCCCCCAACCGAGTGAATTTATTAGGGGAGAGGGGAAGGCTCAATACATACAAATTAACAATTAACATAGCAACAACAAAAAAACTATATATATATATCTACAGGTGATAACACATAAAATATAGGGAATAAATGTTGTACAGATGTGTACGGGTAATGTGTGGAGTGTGGGGTGGGGGGCTAGCTGCAAGTTTGTGTTATTAGTAGTAGGGACTGTGTGTGTGTGTATGTATGTCTGTGTTGTACAGGGCAGCCACATATTTACTTGGGCGCCATATCGTGCGCCCCGAGCGGGAGCTGAAGCCATCAGGGACCATCATCGGTTCGTCGTGCCGCCGCTCCTGACATGGTGAAGGTGGTGTAGCAGGGCGAGGTGAGGGAGTGCACCATCGAGGAGGGATGGCAGGACGAGGAGACGTGGCTGGGATGGTGTGGATGATGGGTGGCAATTCCTGTGGAAGACTAGAAGGGATTACGGTTATTGAGTCATGGTCGGGTAACGGGTCATCAGGCCTAGGAGTAGGGGTAGACAGGTGAGAGTCAAGTAAGGGTAGGGGAGTAGGGTGTGGCGCAGCGTGAGGTGGGGTGGGGGAGGGGTGGTGTCAGGTAGGTCTGGGGTGTTGATAGGGGCATTGAGGGGTATGGGTCACAAAGGAAAGTCAGGAGACGGTGGCGGTTGAGGTGAGGGCAATGGTGAGGAATCTGAAGAAGTAGTGGGAGGAGGTGGTGGGATATGAGGTTGGGAATGGATAGGAGATGGTGCGCATGTGGGTTGAGGTGAGTGATTATGAGGGGTAGTAGGTGGAAGATGAGTAGGTGATGGGGGAATGGGTATGGTGGTGTGTGGTTGGGAGTTGGTGCTGGGCGAAGTAGATGGTTGTGGTTGATGGGGGTGGGAGTCATGTGTACGTGTGGTATGATGTAGCGAGGTGTTTGGAGGTGAGTGGTATGTATGCGTATGTGTTGGCATGTGAGTGTGGTTGTTGGTTGTGAGTGAAGTTGGTGTGTGAGGCTGGTGGAGGGGCGGTTGGTATGTGTGTATAGTATGGTGTGGTGGAGTGGGTAGAGATGCGTAGTGTATTCACGTGGGCACTGCGCGAAGTGTAGGTAGGAGTGGTGGTCGTCGTTGAATGTGAGGCGGGTAGTGTGTAAGAGGGACCGTTGAAGAAGAGAAAGAGTACGTGCCTGCAAATGTGTATTACTCCCTTAAAAGAAAAGGAATCGAAGGCATTTGGTACAATTGAGAGCAGATGACTCGAGGCCACCCCTTCCACCACCTTGTCGTAATAAGTTGCTCACCTTGATTGGCAACAGTGAGTTTTCATGGATCTTCTACTCACGGGTTCAGTTTGTTGTCGTTTAGAAATGTAGGTCTCTACGTGTCTGACTCCGTCTGATTTTATCTCATTTGATTATATAAATAGTTATTCAGGTGTGCACATTGAACTGGTATGGCCATGTAATGTGAAGAGATCAAGAGTATATAGGGAGAAGAGTAATGAACATGGAGGTGGAAGGGAGCAGAGAAAGAGGAAGACCGAAATTTAGATGGAAAGACAAGCTGAAGGAAGATATGCAGGAGAAATGTTTAAGAGATGACCACATGAGAGACAGAGCGGAATGGAAAAGACTAGTGAGGAACAGCGACCCAGTATAGAAATGGGAACAAGCTGAAGAAGAAGTAAAAAGGTGTGCACATTGACAATGCCTTACTAAATGGATATGAGTTATGTTTCAAAAAGAGGTTAATTTAATTATTAAGCACAATAACATTATTGATGTCAAGAATTAGATTTTGGAGCAGTCAGTTATCCTCATCAAATTCTTTAATGTAAGTTCCTTCAAATTTACCAACACTGTAGTATTCCCTTAATTTGAATCTAGAAAAAAAGGCTCATTATTTTACCTTAAGACCTCTGTACAGGGGTCTCATCCGCCGCTGTATGGAGTATGGCTATCATGTGTTGGGTGGCACAACCTTCACAACACTCCTGGACAAAGTGGAATCAAAGGCCTTTTGTTTCATCAACTCTCCCCCTATTACTGATTCACTACAATCTCTCTTCACTGCAATGTTGCATCACTTTCTCTCTTCTATCGCTATTACACTGGACATTGCTCTTCTGAACTCTCTCAATGTATACTTCCTCCCCTTAGGAGAGCATGCAAAAATGGCCAAGGCTCTCGCTCTCACCCCTTTTCTGTCCAACTCCCTAATGCAAGAGTTAACCGGTACTATCAGTCTTTCATATACACAACTGGTCAACTCTGGAACACTCTACCTTCATCTATCTTTCCACCATACTATGACTTATGTTCCTTCAAACGCAATGTGTCTAGGCATCTCGAACGAAACTGGACATGATTTTGAACTACTCCTGTATTTTTATAGATGTACTGTATAGATAAGGACGATGAGCTTTTGGTCCTCTTCTTTTTTTAATAAAGACAAAAACTTAGTTTTTACCACGCCACTGTCCCATACTACCCTTACATCCAAGAAAAAAAGTTAATTATCCACTTCAATTTCATGAGAGAACTTAAGGAACTACTATACTTTTGGTACATAAGAGCACATTGGTTCCTTCAAAGTATGTCAAGAAACAGGACCAGATTAACACAAATAATGGTGGCCTGTTTCTTGGAATGGTTGGGAGGAATCAGTTGTTCCAGATTTACCAACACTGCAGAACCCCTTTATTTAATGGATGGAACCAATAAATTCAAAGTAATCAGATAATCATTCATTGGAAGAGAATTTGGCCCAAACCACAAAACATCATCTACATATCGGTGTCAAATTATGCTTGTTTGTCGTGTATGCTTAGAGTGACAGTTGCGTCTGTCCTGGCAAGAACGGGGTGAGGGCAGGTGTACAGCTGCTGGAGCGGTGTGCGGTGTGAGTCCATCCTGAGTAGCAGCGAGGGTGCGGTGTGCAGGCCGAGTGGTGTGTAGGTAGGCCTGGTATGCTGGCATGTAGGCGTGGGTGCGGCATTAGTTTGAGTGCCGGCAAGAATGCAGTACATCCTCGCCGAACACGAGCTCCGCTGGTGAGTGTTTAAGGTCCTTCAGCATAGTACATATTGTCAGGAGGATGAGCAGGAGGGCGTCAGTCCATTGATCAGGCTGTAGCATCCTTCAGGCGGCGATGAAATCGCTCGACCATGCCGTTGCTTGCCGGGTGGTATACGATGGTCCATTGCCGACGTGTCCCTAATAATGTGAGCATGTCCTGCCACGCCCTGGACTCGAAATGTGTCCCTTGGTCCGTGACGATAATTGTAGGGGGACCAAAGTTCGACACCCAATTATTGAGAAAATGGCGGGCTTTGCCATCAGCCGTGATGTCATGCATAGGGACAGCTGTACACCACCGCGTCGTCTTGTCTACGCACATCAGGAGATATCGGTAACCTTGGGAGGACGTGAGAGGGCCCATGATGTCGACATATACTGTGTGGAATCTGTTGGAGGGAACGGTGAACTCGTATATTGGTGGTTGTGTATGCTGTCCTACCTTCGCACGCTGACAGGAGATGCAGGCTGTCACCCAATCCTTCACTTGCCTTCTCTTTCCTGGCCATACTGCACGTCAAATAATGAGGTGAAGTGTACCTGCAATTCCCGGGTGGTTTATGGAGTGATAGTGATTGAATATGATTTCTCTGAATTGCTCAGGTATGTAGGGGCGTGGCGTGCCGCAAGAAGTGTCACACTAGACACGTGTTGTAGAGTCGGGTGCCGTTGTGCATTCAAGGCTAGGCCAGTATTGCCCGTCAGTATTTCCTGGAGGTGAGTGTCATCCTGTTGGGAGTGGGTGAGTGCTGCATAGTCTAGAGGAGGAATGTGTTGTATTGTAGCGATGAGTGGGTGTGGCAGTGGTGCCCAGGAAAGTGCGTCAGCCACCGTGTTGTCTTCCGCCCGTACGTGCCGTATATCTGTAGTAAATTCGGAGATGAATGAGAGATGTCGAGATATTTGTGGTGACCAGCTGGCACCCAGTTGTCTCATGGCTGTCGTAAGTGGTTTGTGATTGGTACGTATGTTGAAAGTCCTGCCTTTCAGGAAATGTCGGAAGAGTTTAACGGCATCATGCATGGCCACCAATTCCCTGTCAAAAGTGCTGTATTTTCTCTGTGGTGGCTCGAGGCGTTTGCTAAAGAACGCGATAGGCTTTTGTACCCCGTCAACCTCCTGCTCCAGCACTGCTCCTATGGCGTCGTTGGATGAGTCAGTATATATGGATGTAGGCTCGTAGGGCGTGGGGTACGCTAGGAGGGAGTCAGCTAGCCTTTTTTTCACCTCGCTGAAGGCGGACTCTGCAGCAGGGTTCCACGTGAGTTTCTTCTGGGAGGCCGTTTTCAGGCCCCTCAACAGGTCATAGAGTGGGGCGAGTGTTGCCACGACGTGGGAGATAAAGAGGTTGTTGTTGTGCGGTCCCAGGACTCGGATGTGTCCTCCCCGAGCTCCGTCTTCCTTCTCATCTATCCTTTCCTTTCTTTTTTAATTAACGAATCCTTCATATCATCACATTTCATCAAGATAAGTATCGAGATTGTTTGTTCTGGCTGTCATTTCACGTCATCTTTTTCTTCTTTTTATTACCGTTTTTAGTGTCTTTTAAATTTACATTGACCCTCCCTCAACATAACACCTTCCCCCACCCCTCAATTTTCACTATTTTTAATAATACAGTTTTTTTTTTTTAGTGTATTTTATCATCTTTTTAACATTTGTATATCCTTTTTAGTTAAACTCATAGGTTTTATTATCAATTCCCTTTTTTTATATAACTGACCCCTGACGTAAGTTAGGGGTTTGTTTACGTTTTATTCCTTCCTGCAGCCGTGCAGACTGTCTCGATACAGGGGTAAGTTTGTGTTGTATATTTATATTAGTGTTTTATAAACATGTACAGACACACCCCACACAAAACAACATTCACATGTACACTAACAATATTCTACACATACTGCTCACTAGTTTTAATACTCTACAACACTGACAATAAAAACACTGGCTGCACACATACCAACACACCAGACTCACTAACACCAGATATCTACACTCACCCCTCCATATACACAATCCTGTTTGGGAACCTGGGCACCCCTAAGGGCCCTCAAGGGTTAAAGGTGGCTTGCCTCGGCAATCTCCGGGGTGCCCTGTTGCTCCTTATGTTGTGTGGTGACACAGGGGCTCTGATCAACCCTGGCCCCCGCGCCCCAAAGTACCCCTGTCAATTATGCCGACGGACGGTCAAATGGGGCCAGCAGGCCATCCAGTGCGATCGCTGCTGTGAGGTTTCCAGCATGCAGGCTGGTATCATGTCAGCTGTGTTGGGGGCTTCACGGCGGCGTTCGACGGATTGGAGGGTCGGAGCCTTTCGTGGATCTGCTGGGACTGTGGTGCGCCCAATTTTACCTCATCCCTTTTTCACTCCCCAATACACCACACAAATAGATTTAGTTTATTAGACACCACCACTCAAAACTCACAACACACCTCTACCATTAGATAGGATCACCCGACGTTTAGGTAGACGCAACAAAGACAATTCCTCCCCTACACAAAACCGACAGCAAGACATGACTTCCCTCAACTCCGCATCATCCACTCCTCCACTCCCAAACCATTCTACACCCAACCAGACTCTCCATAGTGCACACTCATTATCCATAACACCAATCACCATCCCCAATAGATCATCGATCCTCACACCCCATTCTACCACCAACACCACACTCGACTCCATCACCCATAAAAAACTGTCTTCCCTTCGTACCCTAATCATCAACTTCCGCTGCATCATAAACAAAAGAGCCGCCTTTCACCAAACCCTCCAGACCTATGACCCCGACATTATTATAGGGACAGAGACCTGGCTCACACCTGACATCCAGGACAGTGAAATCTTCCCGACGGATAGTCCCTATAATATGATCCTACACAGGAAGGACAGAATAGACGATAACCATGGCGGAGTCCTAATTGCGACAAAGCCAGGACTAGTTGCGACCCCAGCTACCGAACTGAACGCGGACTCTGAAATTATATGGACTAAAATACAGATACAGGGCTGCAGGACACTCATTATAGGATCATTTTATCGTCCCCCAAATTCAAACTTAGAATACCTGCAGACCCTTGACGATTGTTTATCTAAAATTGACCCCTCCAAAAATATATGGTTGGCTGGTGACTTTAACCTTCCCGACATAAACTGGACAGCACAGGCGACACTGGACAATTCCACCCATGAAGGCGACTTACTATTACAGACTGATAGGAAACTCTTACATGAAAATTTCATTGACATCATTAACACCCACTCACTTACCCAAACAGTACTCGAACCAACACGCACACAAATCAGTGTAGAAAGACATAATCCTAACATAAGACACGGGGTCACATCCAACATATTAGACTTATTTTTCACAAACAACATTTCCTTAATTACACGGACACGAGTACTACTTGGTCTTAGTGACCATGAGATGGTACTCATTGACGCAAACATCAAGCCAACAACACAAAAACAATTACCCAGGACAATTTACATGTACAACAGAGCTGACATGGATGGCATTACCCAAGACTTAGTTGAATTTCGTGACTTGTTCCTTGATTCAGACCCAATGGCCAGCTCTGTGGAAACAAACTGGACCAGACTCCGTGACTTTATACGTGACACAATGGACAAGCACATACCCATGAAAACCATCACACATAACCGGTCATTACCATGGTACAATAGACAATTAAAAAGACTACACAGAAACAAGGTAAAGGCATACAACAGAGCAAAACGATACAACGATACAGAACACTGGTTAGAATACAAAACATACAATAAACACTACAGAAAGAAACTAAACAAGCAGAAACTAAATACACATCCACTTTCCTCGCAAACAACACACAAAACCACAAAAAATTCTTCGGCTTTTTTAAAGCACGCAAACAAGACTCGACCGGTATTACAACATTACTACACAACAATTCCTTGGTTACACACCCACAAGACAAAGCCAACGCCCTTAACACACAATTCCAGTCCGTTTTTACCCATGAACATGAACACTTACCAGACATGCCAACACCATCACACCCACCTATCCCTCCCATTCATATAAACACCCAAGGAATTGAGAAACTCTTATCTGAGGTAGACATACACAAAGCGACTGGACCAGACAATATACCCTGCAGGATATTGAGGACTAACGCTAGCGTTCTTGCCCCTGTCCTGCAGGTTATATTCTCACAGACTTTATAGACCGGTGAACTCCCTCAAGACTGGCTTTTGGCAAATGTGACCCCAATTTTTAAATCCGGAGACAGAACCCTTCCCATTAATTATAGACCTATTTCACTTACCTCAGTCCCCTGCAAAATTTCAGAACACATTATTCATAGACACATATTGGACCACTATGATAGGCAAAATATACTGACTGACAATCAACACGGTTTTCGGCCTAAACGCTCGTGTGAGACGCAGCTACTGGTAACTACTCATGACATCTTGCAGTCCCTCAATGACACAAAAATTAGACAGGTTGACGCCATAATATTAGACTTTGCCAAAGCCTTCGACAAAGTCTCTCACCAAAGACTACTACACAAACTAGAATTCTATGGCATACAGGGACAACTTCTTCACTGCATTAGAACGTTCTTGACTACCAGAAAGCAACGTGTAGTTCTTGACGGTAATCAGTCTCCATCTGTTCCTGTGACCTCTGGGGTACCCCAGGGCACTGTCCTGGGTCCCCTTCTCTTCCTTTCATACATTAATGACCTCCCACTTTCACTTTCCTCTACCACTAGACTCTTTGCAGACGATAGCTTAGTTTACAGACCAATTAAAGATAGGAATGACTGCCTTCGACTACAGGACGACCTAACTGCACTTGAAGACTGGGAAGTCAAGTGGCAGATGACATTTAGACCAGACAAATGCCATCACATCCGTTTTACCCGTGCCCATAATGTCATTCCATATACATACCAATTACACAACACCAACCTCAACACAGTCACTTCCCACAAATACTTGGGCGTCCACATCTCAGCGGACATGAGGTGGAACACACACATAGGTAGCATCAGGGCCAAAGCTAGTAGGGTCCTGGGGTTCTTGCGCAGGAACCTCAGCAGGTGTAACACAGACACCAAAATTATTGCATATAACACTTTCGTTCGGCCACATTTAGATTATTGCGACACCGTCTGGGACCCACACACTTACAATAATATCAATAAATTAGAGTCCATACAAAACAAGACTGCAAGATGGGCCAGACGTGATTACACACACACTACATCAGTCACTTTGCTTAAACAAGACACAAAACTAGACCCATTAGTAACACGAAGACAGATACACAGACAACAGATGATATACAAAATCACAAACAAGTTAGTTGACATAGACAAAGACACATATCTACACCCTACAAGTATACGATCCACTAGAGGCAGCCACAACTTAAAATACCATACATACCAGACAAGCACTGATATATTTAGGCACTCATTCTTTCCCCGCAGCATCCAAGAGTGGAATCATCTCCCATCTCACGTAGTTAATAGCCCCACTCTTGACACATTTAGAAATAGGATCACCAATCATTACCTCCCCAATCCTAATCCTCAACCCACAGTCCCTGACCCAATCCACCCTTATCCTAACCCTCTTCCTAATCCTGCCCTGGATCCCTAAATCCCCCGCACAACCCCGGCATATTATGCCGCCCATCAGCGGCCCTCTGCGGGACCCTAAAACTTGTACTTGAACTTGAACTTGAGAAATAATTCACCACCCTGAAGAATTCTCTCAGCTTCCTAGCCGTGGTAAGGAGAGGGAATTCCCGAACAGCTTCCACCTTCTGCGGGGTGACTCGTTGGCTGAGAGAGTCTATTTGGTTTATCCCTATTACGCACTTAGATGGGTGAATCCTTAGTCCATAATCTTGTAGGTGGGAAAATAATTCCCGCAGGTGTTGCTGGTGTTGCATATGATTGCTTGTCGTCTATATACGTAATCGAGGCCTCGTAGTACCATATCCATAAATCGCTGGAATGTCTGCGCTGTGTTACGTAAGCCGAAGTTCATTACAGGGAATTCATATAGTCCAAAGGGTGTGGTTATCGCTGTTTTTATTATATCCTCCTCTGCAACGGGAATTTAATGGAAAGCCCTGACGAGGTCAATTTTGAAGAAAACAGCACATCCTTGTTGCTTCCAATGAAAATCAAGAACATGCGGAATGGGATACCTGTCAGGAATGGAGAGTGCATTCAGGGACCTGTAATCCCCGCACGCCCTCTATTCACCTTCTTGCTGTTTGGGTACCATTTGCAGGGGGTACGCCCATGCGCTGTCAGACGGCCTGGCAACCCCTTGTTTGATCATCACTGTGAACTCCCGTTGTGCAGCTTCTAGTCGTTCTGGGGACATACGTCGAGGCTTGGCAAAAACTGGGGGACCCGTCGTTGTGATTGTGTCATTTGTGTGGTGGATACCTGCATCTTTGATTCTTGGTGAAGTCTCTGCAGAGCGTAGAAGTGGAAAATCGTGAATAATGCTATCGTAAGTGGTGGTTTGTGTGCTTTGTGTAATAGTAGGTGTGACTTGTCGGCAATTTCTGGTGGGAATAGTAGCTCCTGAAGGTTGGTGTATGAGTCTGTTACGTTTAGCATCGATTAACAAGTAGTGAGCCATCAGGAAATCCAAGCCCAGTAATGGTGCTTGGATATCCGCTACCATGAAAAGCCAGACCACGAACTCGTCCTTCAATAGTGTGACGCCCTTACTCCTTGTTCTGTAGGTGGCGATAGGAGAATGGTTTGCAGCGAGGAGATCGTAAGCGGTAGACGCCAGTCTCTTGTGGTCCTTCTCCAGGGGAGGAACTACGCTAACATCGGAGACCGAGTCGATAAGGAAAGTGTCCCCTGACTCGAGGTCCTCTACCCATAGCAGTGTGCGAGCGTGATTGCGTGGGGGCACACATGTAACCGCAGGGGAAAGGTCTGGGGGCATGAAAGAGGGAACACGTGCGTGTACATGGGTCGACGTACAGTGAGCTGGGTCCGTGCGGGGTTGAGGGAGTGGCGTAGTAGTGTGGGTGGATTGGGCGTGTTGATCGACTTGTTGTAGCGTAGTGTGTGAGGAACGTACGGCAGCGGCGTAGGAGTGACGTAGCGGCGCGGCCAGAGAAGCGTTCTGAGGGTTCCTGGGCTTGTGCGTTGCCTCGAGGGTATGGTAGTCGTCGTTCTTGTCTCGTTGCGTCGTAGGTACGCATGTTGCAGGCTAGGATGCGTGGCAGTGACTTTCTGGGCATGTTCTTGCCACCGCCTTACTAGTTTCCCTGGTTGATACAGGGTGAATGGCGAGTGTCAGGGGACGCCCACCTTGGCGGCAATTACGTGTGAAGTTGCCGAAGCATTGGTGGTAGAAACACAGTTCCATGAGTGTAATGTTGTTATTGTGTTGATGGGGTAAAGGATTGAAATGTGGAGGTTGTGTTGTGTTGTGTGAGGTAGTGTATTGTGGCGACGGTGGGAGAATGCATGGGGTTGGGGTGAAATGTTGGTGAAAATACGGGTGGTTGTGCTGGGGGTGATAGTGTTGCGTAGCTGGTTAGTGAGGCTGAGTGGAGACGTGTGTGTGAAGTTGATGATGTGGGATAGGTGTATGATGCTGGGGGAGGTTGGAAATGGGGTGAAATTGTTGAGATGGGGGTGATGTGTTGTGTATATGAGGTTGAATGGTCGTGGGGTGTGTGGAGGTGGATGTATGTGCTTGATGCTTAGGGTATGAGAGGTGTTGGAAGTGAGGAGGTGAAGTAGGTGGCGAGTGGAGTGTAGAGCGTGTTGAAGATTGTGGCGTAGTGGTGGTTGTGTTGACGTGGTAGTGTAGTTGTGGTGGGTCGGCCTCAGAATAAACATTCATGATAGCATCCGCATGTTTCACGTATTAGTTTATGGGAAGATCAAGGTGGACCTGGGGGTGGAGTTGTACCGTCGCAGGGAACAGCATGGAGTGGCGCCTCTTGAGTAGCGCCTCTGAGAAGTCGTCTCCTGCCTTCTCATTCAGCTGCTGCATGTGCCGTAAGACCACGGAAGGGCGGTGGCCGTCCACTTGTATATCTTCTAAGGCCTTTAAGTACTCCTGGTTGGACATACCATGAGATGAAACGATCGCATCCTTCAAATCTTCGTAGGATGGGCGTCAAGTGATAGTGGTCGGGATAGCATCGAATACGTCCTCTGGGAGTACCCGGAGGACGGCATTTAACTTTTGTTCGCTCGTGAAGTTTGCGGAGCACCACAGAGTTTCCCTGTGATGGAACCAAGAGTGTACGTTAAGTGAGAAAGGTGGGACATAAGGTGATTGTGAGGTGGCGTTATGTAACGAGGAAGTAGTGGGTGTTGAAGTGGAAGAATGTTTTGGGAGTGAGGGACGGCAGAATTAAATGATAGGGGGACGATACTGTTTGTGAGGCTAAAGTGGTGTTCATGGTGTAATACAGTGGGAACTATAGGAAAGGTAGGGGTATGAGGGTGTAGTAATAATAATATAACAGTGGTTGTGAGTAGTATGGGTGGGTATGGGCGTAGGTGTGTGTGTGGGATACACGACTAAGTGGTGCAGGGATTTTTACAATAATACGTACAAAAGGGTAAGGAAGAAAATGGGAAGAAGTAGCACTTCGGAGAGGGGTCACTGAGGAAAAGTGGTGGAATTGGCATAAACAGTACTTAAGTTAAAGATTGACGGGCGTCCTTAAGAATATGCGTTGATGTGGCGTAGGTGGCGTAGTTGATTGCAGCGTGGTAGGGCGTTGTCGGCGATGCACATGGTGTTGAGCACTTGTGTGGTGGAGGTGAGACGATCGGGCAGCGATGCACGTAGTGTTGTGATGCTGTGCACGTGGCTGGAGTGGAGCACGTGGGCACGTAGAGGAGTGATGTCGGGCAGTGAAGCACGTAGTGTAACGTTGAGGGATGTGCACGTGGTTGGAGTGTAGCACGTGGAGAGACGAGTAACAGGCAACGATGCACGTAATGTAGAGGAGAAGGCGAATATATATATAATATATATATAATGTTTCCACAATTGGTTTGCTATTATTAACGATGTTCATGACACTCAGGCCTGTGGCTGTCCATACTGGTAGTTATACACATTGATTGATTGATTTATTAATGCCATGAGGCATTTGGCGGCGCAACAGCTATGGTTATATACCGCCCAACATAAAATAGTCATCTACATCATTAATAATATATTTACACAAACTAAACAGACTTCTCCACCCCGAAAGGGATAGGCAGCATGATTAAAAGAACATATAAACTAAAAGGCACATTTATACTAAAAGAACCTGACTAATTCAAGCAAGATATATACAAGATCAAAATTAAAATAACGTTGAACTATTTAAAAAAACATAAATATCATAAAATTCACCACTTGTGGAGGAGGCCAGCCTCCTCCACATAGGAGAGGGTGTTCCCTCCCGCACTACAAGCCTCCTCCCCGAGTACTTGGGAGAGATTGTAAGAACCATCACCCACCCGATACCCGGAGAGGTGCCTACGATGAAGGTCCCCAAGGCTGGGACACTCGACAATAAGATGCCATACTGTCAGAGGGACCAGACAATCATCACAGTAGGGAGGGTGAGCCCTCTCCATTAAAAACCCATGAGTCAATAGTGTGTGGCCAATGCGGAGACGGACAAGAGCCGTCTCCCACCGGCGGGACAGGCCGCTGTAGCTCCACAAACCAAGGCGCTGGCAGATGCCGCAGAGATTGTTAGCCCCGATGGCATCCCATCTGTCCTGCCAGCAGGACATCTATGTAGGGTCGAAGGTCCTCTGCAGGAACGGGATGACGCCCAGCAGGAGGTCGAGAACTGGAAACTGCAGCCTTAGCCAGGGCGTCAACCCGCTCATTCCCATCGACACCAACATGAACCGGGACCCAACACAATGTAACTCTGCAGCCACGATAATCCAGGAGGACAAGCCACTCGAGAATGGCCAACACCAGGGGATGGGAAGAGTTAAAACTGCCCAAGGCCTGCAAGGCACTGCAGGAATCGCTAAAAATAGTATAAGAAGGTTGAGGGAGAGTAAAAATCACTTGGAGGGCATATAAAATGGCCGATAGCTCAGCAGTAAAAATTGACATGACAGAAGGGAGCCTGCCGCCACGACAAAAGTCAGGAAAGACAACTCCAAAACCAACTCCAGCATCAGACTTTGACCAATCAGTGTACACAGGGAGGGACTCCCTGTGAGTGAAGGCATGTTCTAAAAAGAGGGAACGAACCACTGGAGGAGGAAGAGATTTCTTCTTGTCTGAAAAGCAGGTGCAGGGGAAAACTTCTGGAAGAAGCGATGGAGCCACCCTGGGGACCCTCACAGGACAAATCTGGAAGTCATCAATGCCCATCACCTCCATAGCTTTCCTGATCCAGAAGCCAAAGGGCCAAGGTGTGTGAAGATGTGAAAGGTAGTACTGAGACTTTATATCAGATGACACAGCGAAGCAGGGAAGGGAGTCAGGAAGTCGATGTAATCAATGCCAACAACTAACCATCAAGGACTGTCGACGGAGATCAAGAGGTGGCTCATCAGCGTCCACCAGGAGACTAGGGATTGGGGATGACCTGAAGGATCCGGTAGCCAGGCGTACTCCAGCATGATGAACAGGGTCTAAAACTCTGAGACGGGCATCCGTGGCAGAGGAGTACACCTCACACCCATAGTCGAGTTTTGACCTAATAAGAACATGGTATAGGAGGAGGAGGGTGGCCCGATCAGCCCCCCAGGACATATGACCCTGGACCCTCAACAGGTTCAGAGCCTTGAGGCAAGAGACCTTAAGTGAATGTAAGTGGGGAGCCCAAGTCAAACGTTTGTCAAAAAGGAGACCCAAAAAGCGAGTCTCCTCGACACCCCGTTCGAGGATGTATACCAGTCTGACATTCACCATCTTCTCAAATAATTTACAAAGACAGGAGGTCAAGGCAATTGGTCTGTAATTGAGGGCAAGACTAGAGTCCTTACCCGGCTTGGGAAAAGGAAGGATGGTAGCAACCCTCCACCCAGAAGGAAAGACACCCTCCAGCCAGATTCTGTTATATAAAGCTAAAAGAAATGAGATCGCCTCCTCACCCAAGTGTCGTAACATTGCATATGGGATGTTGTCTGGCCCAGGAGAAGTGTCGCCGCAGAGAGAGAGAGAGCTGAATGCATGTCTCTCAGGGTGAATATATGGTTATAACTTTCATTCTCGTTCCCTGAGAAATCCAGGACAGTGCGCTCCTTGGCTCTTAACTCATGCCTAACAGCCAGAGGTCGAGAGTCACGGCTGGAGACTCTTGCAAAAGCCACTGCCATGGTATTGGCCACTGTCAAACCATCCATGATCTTAATTACATTGACCTTAAGTACAGGTGGAGAACTAGGAGAAAACTTCCCCTCCATCTGACAGACTCTCCTGAATACTTGGGTGAATGGAGTTTTAATATTAATTGAAGACACATAGGCCGAGTCCTTGCCCGTCGGAAGTCCTCTAAAAGAGTTGGGTCCCCACAGTTGCGACGAAGGCGAGAGAAAGCAGCGCGCTTCTTCCGCACAGCAGTGGAGCAGACTGGTGACCACCAAGGGACAGGACGTTTAGGAAAGTAGCCAGAAGTTTTCGGGATAGAGTTGAGAGCAGCAGAGTGGAGCATATCAGTGAAATATGTTACTGCCTCGTCAGAGTTGCCAAAATCGGCTACAGAAGAGACCGAAGAAGTTAGCTCTCTAAAAAACTGCCAGTCAGCCTTCTCTAATTTCCACCTAGGAAGACGAGACTGTGGTTCATACCTGTTACCTTCTGAAAGTATAGGGAAATGGTCACTGCCATATAAATCAGGCAACACTCTCCAAGTAAAATCCAACAGAGCACTGGGTGAGCAAAGGGAAATGTCAATGGCGGTCATACTCAATAAAAGAAGCCAATAAAACACCACTGAGGTTGACCGAACTGTCACCCCACAGAGGATGACGACCATTAAAATGACCCAATAAAATAAAGGGAGAAGGAAGGTCCCGTACAAGACGGTTGAGATCACCCCTCTCAACTGTAACACTGGGAGGAAGGTATAGACTGCACACAGTGTACGGGCGGTCCATAAATACCTTAACTGCAACAGCCTGGAGTGGAGTGTCAAGCTCCAGGCCCGTGCATGGAATATCTTGGCGAACTAGGATGGCAGAGCCACCATGGTGACCCCGCCCTTCAAATTAATTGGAATAAAATGCAGAGTATGCTGGAGGACTGGCAGGAATGTAGTCCCCAAGCATTGTCTCTTGGAGAGAAACACATGCAGGAGAGAAGCTAGAGGGAAGATGTGTTGATGTAACAAGACTAACTGCTTTAATGACCAACACTATGAGTCGAGAGGCATAAAGCCCTAAATGTTCACAGTGCTCATTTTGCCTCCAGCTCTAACCAGACCAGCTAGGCCGTTTCCTGACCAGCCGCCTGCTCCGCTACTGCTATGCCCGCTCCCCACTACAGCAACTCACCTGCAGCACGGCTCCACCTGCCAGCTCTACCTCGAGTGTGCTCACCCACTACCACGTGCCCCTTCTCTATCCTTACTGGTTTGGTTCTGGAGTATTCATTGCTTGTACTACACTACTAATCCACACACCATGTCTACCAATAAACTAGTGTACCGTGTAACCTGTGAGTTTGAGCACCCCATGCAACTAGTAACGGCACTTCATGTTACACCTGTTTAAATACCTGGCTGGTAAAGTTAGTCCCATGATCTGTCTGTATTTGTTTGGGAATCACTTTAGATGTAAACATATGCAACAAGGGTTTGATTATCACTTTAGCAGTGATGCTCTTCAGAGGGAATGCCTCCGGATACCACGTTGTCGTATCCATCACTGTTAGTATATATTGGTGTCCCTTCTGGGTCTTGGGAAGGGGTACTACACAATCCAGGATGATTCGTTCAAAGGGTTCATCAAGCAGAAGGATGGAATACAAGGAGGCAGGAGGTATAGGTTGATTAATTCCACCAACCAGTTGGTAAACATGACAGGTCTTCAAGAAAATTTTCACATCTTTCTTACTTTTTGTCCAGAAAAGGTGACCAAAGAATTAATAAGAGGACAGCCAAAGTCGTGACGAACAACATCTTGTAAGTTTATTCAAACGTTTCGACGCCTATTGACTTGTGCTCGTCGGTAGTTTACCAGTTTACTTGCCCTGGCTGCCAAGCAGGGTATACTGGTAGCACCATGCGAGCTCTCAAAATCTGTATCGGCGAGCATATGGGTCAGTCAGGCAGAACGGGTCGCAGGCTACACTCTCCTCCTTTCTCTGCTGTGAGGGAACACTGTGAGTCCTGTGGTGTTTTACCAAATTCTTCCCATTTTAAGGTATTGAGGCAGTGTCCTTCTGGTGATTTGAGAGTTACTGAGTCCCTGTTTATCAAACTAGAAAAGCCCCAGTTAAATAACACCCTTTCCTCATATCCCCTTCGTTTTTAATTGATGTAAACTTATAATACTGTGATAATGTTTTTAATTCCTTTCGGTGTTTGTTTTTAGATCACTGATGATGACATAAGATATGTCGAAACGTTTGAATAAACTTACAAGATGTTGTTCGTCACGACTTTGGTTGTCCTCTTCCTCATGAAGTTGAGGTTCCCTAGGAACTCCCCTGTATCACAAGAATTAATAAGTTTTACGGAACCCAAGATGTCCACTGTAACCGTCATGAGCTGGCTTTAATACATCTGAGTGTAATGAACTAGGTAACACAATCTGATGGATTTCTGACCAAGAATAGTTGGCTGATAGAGTTGGAGGCCGGTATGCACTCATGAGTACACCTTGATCATACTAGAAGGCAGGTAGGATGTCTACATCCTTTTTGTTTGCAGCAGCATGTCGCCCTGCAGCTAAAGAAAGGTCAGTTTCCTGTGCCTGTATCAAATCTACTTTAGAGATAATATCAAAAGGAGGCATGGAAAGTGACGGAGACTGACATTGCTTCTGAGATGCTTGTTGGACCTGAAAACGAGTCAACACGTAGGAGGGAAAAACATCAGAAGGTTCAGAAGGGAATACAGGTAAAGACTTTTCTACAGTTAGAACATTAGGTACCACAAGTATACCTGCTATGTCATTACCAAGCAATAAATGAATTCCTTCAACAGAGAGGTTTCCTTCCTGTACTGCCACTTTGACACACGAGGCGACAAGGGAACATTTAAGATAAATATGGGCCACGGGGTATGAAGTCTGAGAGGTGAGACTGGAAAATAGTATACAGTATACCTTATCTCCAGTAAAGTTATCTTCTAGATGGGGAAGAACATTACTTAGCAGTATGGACTGAGAAGCCACCGTGTCTCGTAAGACCTTAATAGGATAGGTCTGACCCTCCTTTGTCAAAGCCACTTCACCATCAAAAATAAAGTAATCAAACAACTGTTTTGACTGGACAACACTACTATTAGAAGCTACAGGATTTGATAAGGTAGAGGAACCTGATGCAGTAGAGATGAAACTTTTCCTACTACTTGTACAGTTGAGCAAGTAGAAAGTGCAAGAAATATTTGGCTGTATATGGCAACACCTCCACCTCTACTCAAAGTTCAGCCAATCACGTTCCACCTTACATTGACTATGTGTCCCCAGTTATTCATTCATAAATATACTAAGGCTTACTACAAAGAACTGCCAGATGTTGCCATATACAGCCAAACTTTACTTGCACTTTCTACTTGCTCAGCTGTACATTTAGGGTGTTTACAAAATGCAATAGTATAGCCTGGTTTCCTACAGTATGCACATGTTAATTGGCTAGTAGTGAACCCGCTACCCCTCGACTTATCCTTAGAATCTTTGTACTTGAAATCGTCAGAGGAAGTTTTTACAGAAAGAGTGAGGTCTCCCTCACGCCTCGACCAGATCTGGAGCCTCAAAGCCTGAGCATCTGCTAGCTCCGCCACCCTCAATAGTTCCATCTCGCCCCTCTCCTCTATGTATTTCACAATAGGGAAGGGCGATTTTTCTTTTAAATTCATCAAGGACAATGAGATTAATAAGTTCTAAATAGGTGGTGACTGAGAGAGTATTTAGCCATTTGTTTAAACATTTAAGCATATCACTGGCAAATTCCACATATGTTTGATGCTTATTTTTGACCAGTTTTCTGAATTTATCTCTGTAAGTCTCTGGGGTTACCACATGGACATACAGAATCTGTTGCATGACAAACTCATAGTCATCGGGTCTATCTAGGTAAATGTAAGTATGAAATTATTTACTTGTTTGCTTAGGGGCAATCAGCGACATCCAGTCCTCCTTAGGCCACTCGTTTTTAGTTGCTAATCGTTCGAAAAGGCTAAAATAATGAACCCTCAATATCACCTTCATCAAAAGCAGGTATCATTACAGTTACCCTAGACATGTTAATTAAAGGATAGTTCCTTTTCCTCCACTCTGCTTCCTTCTCTACCTTGTTCTCTACCCACTGCCAAGTTCTCCCATTCGAGCTGGTATTGCATCTCTACCCGGAGCTTTTCAACTTCTACCGGGGTAACCTGAGAAATTTCAGGTTTGTTATTACTCTTACCACCCGGTGTTTTAGCAGACTGAGTTGGAGGGATAGTGACAAGGTTAAAAGGGACTTATTCCTCATCTTCAGTGTCGGGTAGAGCAGGGGTGTCCATAATTCCCTGCTTAACTAAATATTTTACAACAAAATCCTTAATTACCGACTTAGTGAGTTTACTTGGGTGATCAGGTAAAGGGTTCTGACAATTTTAATCCACTCTTTCTTCCAAAAGATATTTGTGTATTCAGGGGAGCTTTTTTTTTTTTTTTTTTAATTCATTGAGCAATGGCATCAATCAATAGGCAGACAACAATACATAAGAGTAGGCGGGACCCATGAAAATCCAATAACTACACACACACACACACACACACACACACATACATCACGAAAACATAACAGAATGAAGCACAAGAATACAGACTAATATTTACATTATGACCAACTTAAATCCACCAAAACGAGGGTGGCGTACCAGAAGTTCCTCCAGAACCTGATGGTTCAGTCAGGGGAGGGGTTAGCAAGGAAAGATTCTACACCATAGCCCTTACCTTTCATGATTAAAAATATACCAGATGGATAACCATGATTAAATATGACAATAAATGAAGAGAGTTAGTTTGGCATGTAAGCGGCGGCTTGATTGAAACACGACCCGATGTCTATGTTTACCATTACCATATGCTCTCAAGGTGTTAATCAATACGTTTAGTAGGGCGATACACTGTATAAATGAACCGTATATAAAATGTTTGGGAAGGACAATTCCAAACGATAAGCATCTATTCTTTCACACAAAAATAAGGATTCTTGTACACTCGCGCACCACAATCTCTAACCCACCTGAATTTGGGGCGGCGATATGGCTCGGATCCTTTCTGGACGACAGCCCACTGAAACTATCACAAGGTCAGACCCGCACCAACAGAAATTCTTCAAAAGATTGAAAAGGTGTCTGACTCACTGTGTCATGTAAACCTTATATACAACTCTTTCTGTGGTTATACTATACAATAGTATTTTGGCTGCAAAAATTATTATATTTCTTTACTGCATTTTAATTCCTCAGATATTTGCAAGAAAGAGGGACACAAAAGAATATACCAATAAGCTTTCAAGAACTACAATTAAAACGAAGCACTTCCATACCACCCAGTGAACACATAGGTATTCAGTGTGTGTGTGTGTTTGTGTGTGTAGCCTACTGTAACATCAAGATTCTTCCTCAGAAATTGTTTTCTTAACGTGATTAATCTTATGTATTTTGTATAATTATCTACAACGATTTTTTTTTTTTTTTTTTTTTAAGTATCCATGCTTTGGCTGATTAACATTAACAAAATTAAGGTGAGATTAACATGAAAATGAACATGAAGAATATTGCGTGTGTGACCCCGAAACACCAGCAGTGTGTCTCCTCTCCGTATGAAAAGATGGAATTATTGTAAGATAATATTGAGAACGTATAAAATGTCACTTGATTAATGTGTAACAAATTGTTGTTTGTTATAGCCCTATACTGTATATGTTTTAAATTGTGTTTGGTCATTCTTATATTATTGGTCACTATGTTGCGTTGGAACCATTATTATTTTTAGCCACTGTGCTTAGACGGCCACACAGGTGAACAGATATTGTCTGATGATTCTCTCTCTCTCTCTCTCTCTCTCTCTCTCTCTCTCTCTCTCTCTCTCTCTCTCTCTCTCTCTCTCTCTCTCTCTCTCTCTCTCTCTCTCTCTCACACAATATAGACACACGCTCGCGTGCGCCAAATAAACCTCTGAGTTCACTTGCTGATTTGAAGTGTGTTGTTTAGTTAGTGATTTCATGAATCCTCTAGCAATATTCTTTCGTGTGCTATTTCATTGTAAATTATGGGGATAGTATATTGCAATAATTATATACATAAATGTCATTCACACAGCCAAAATATGATTGCGTAGCCTTAAAAAACAATTAATAATACATGGCAAACAGGGAGTCAAGCTTGTATCGGTTCGAAATGTATGTTCGTGCTTGTGTGGCATCTTAATCGTTGGAGTGGGCTGTCGTCCAGAAAGGATACGAGCCATATCTCAGGCCCAAACTCAGGTGGGCTAGAGACTGTGGTGCGCAAGTGTACAGTGCATGAGGTAGAGAATATACCGTAATACTCTACATGTTAATGATCAACGCCTATGAATACCCATTCCTTCAGAGAGATAATGACTAAACGTACCAATATTAACACTAGTAATGACAGTTCTAGAGGATGAACGCATGTAAACAAATCACACGTCGTTCAAAGAAAGCGTCCTTGGGTGTAGCCGTAACACTTAACACTTAATTAAATAAGTAAAGGACACTTTGAGTGTGCTTTATCATCTACCAGGTTTGTACACTGCACAACATACATCTATATCATTTGAAACACAGAGTGGGGAAGGGAGGTTTGCTTACAACTTATTAGGTAGTTTAAAACCGTAGCATCCTGGCAGGGTCGCCAAATAATGTTACGCCCAGTTAATCTTGCAGTTCATGCCCGAGACTAGGCACAACATTAGAATAAAAGTAGAGTTAGAACGAATAACCAATGTGGTTCACAGAGGATAATAGGGCATGAAGAGAGGAGGGATTTAATATGTATATACAGTTTACAAGCATAAAGACAATGTTACAACCCAATTCCTTACAACATATAGAAATTAACCTAAATAACACATAACCTATTAACAATAACACTTAATCTAGGCTACACTGGTTACATAGAGGAGAGAGGCAAGGGTTACTGAACAATAGCTATTTGTGTAGTGATGATAATGACGGAGATAACAGTCACACAGATAAGGAGTATCCGGTAGACAAGACTACCACACACAAAGCTGGTATGTGGCAGGAAAGTACACTGAGGGACACCTGCCCACTGTGTTGTTGTTGTTAATTATTATGCCTTATGCCTATCGACTTCTTAATGGTCATTAAGGCGATATATTTATAGAGTGATTGCTTGTATGTATGTGGAAAAGTGTACGGGTGTGTCAGGGTGTGTGTGTGTGTGTGTGTCAAGGTGTGTGTGTGTGTGTTAGTGTCTCCTCCTCCTCTGCGTGTTGGATATCAGCAGGAGATTTGTTGTGTTGATTGATTGATATTAGGCGCCGTAACAGCGAGGTCATATAGCACCAGAAAACGGTGATAGAGAGGTGAAACAGCAAGCAGGAAGGAAATAGAAAGAAAAGAGGGGCAGTTGAAGAACTAAAAGCTAGTGTCTGGGGCCGAAGGGGTGCCAAAACCGTTAAAGTATTGCCCACATCACTAATGAAGGCAATATCTCCTTACGGAGTGTTGCGTTGATGTTTTGGAGAGTGGACGAGCAGACGGTGTTGCTCTGTTCCTCCAAACCTCCCAAACTTTGAAGACGTCAGGGTCCCGGTAGCGTGAGGTGTACTGGGAGAAGAGGTCAAGGCGAGGAGAAGCAGTCATCCACCACTCTATGGTGACAGTAGGTGGTGGTGGTGTTGGTGGACTGTCTGTTCTTCTCCTCCTCTTCCTCCTCCCCGTCATCTGCCATCCTCATTCATCCTCCAGGTCCATGTTGTCGTCGGTGGAGTCATCTTTGGTGGTAGTGGTAGTGGTGGGTTGGATGTGGAGTAGGAACTGGTAACAGTGCCCTCCTCCGACACAGGGTCTTGTTGGGCAGGCTCAGGTGGTGGTAGTGGCAATGGTGATGGTGGTGGTGCCTGCCCAACATTACCCCTGTTGAGTGAACAAGGCAACATCAATCAGCGACGGGGGTGGGCCATAGGCGGGGTTATTGGTGCATCAGCTTTGCACCTTTTCCATCGTGCCAGCTTGCTGCTTCATTTCTTAGTGGTGGTGGTGGGTGGTTGAAGATCAGGAGAAATGGCAATTGGTGTTAAGCCATTTCTACTGAAGATGTCCAGGAGGAGGTCTGAAAGACGACCTAGCCCTTCTGCAGCTAAGGCAACAGCAGTTTTGGTGCAGACGGTGACGATGTCTGCCTGCTTCTGCCGTCGCTGTGGTGGTTGGGCGTTAGCCGTCCTCCTCCCACGGGTATGGAGTGAGCCTAGGACCTGCTCACTATCAGGTCCAGCTACGTTGGTAGCCTCCACGCCCTTCCTCCCTTCCTCCACAGTGAAGGACACCTCCTCTTCGTCCCCCAGTGATGGTGGTGAGGTGGTGGCAGCAGAGAGAAGGATGCCCCTCCTGTGGAAGAAATAATCTCGCAAGTCAGAGGTTAAACCACTTCACTCTGCCAACAAGATGGTCGGCAGGGGAAGGGGTGTGGTCGCCAGTAGGTGTTGACAGTGCCATGGCTGGATGTAGACTCCCCCCTCACCATTTTATTCAAAAGAAGATTTAGGGCTTTATGCCTATCGACTCATGGTGTTGGTCATTAAGGCAGTCAGTCTTGTTACATCAACACATCTTCCCCCAGCCTACAAGGTTGTTATCCTTATTTTTACAGCTGGGTACCTACTTACTGCTAGGTGAACAGGGACATAGGGGGCTGGGAAAATTGTCCAACAATCCCACTGACCTGGGAATCGAACCCGGGACCTCTTGCGTGCTGGGCGAGTGTGCTAACCATTACACCATCAGCACCCCCCATTTTTTATTCAGCGAGACATGCGGACATATATAGGTATGACAATATCATAGAGTAGCAATAAAAAACAATCAGAGAGCAGCGAGACATGTGATGGGTCTCTTGATTCTGTAGCATGGCAAGGTGGTGCATGATCAAGAGTCCGACATTATGACCAATCAGAAAGCAGCAAGCCGTGGTGTGATGGGTCTCTGATTCTGTGCACATGGTAAGGTAGTGCCGGCTCACAAGTCCCACATTATGACCAATCAGCAATGAAGGCTGATGCTTGTATCGGATATATGATTCTAGCTGCCACAAGGCGGAGGTAAAGGAGACACAAAGAGTTGATGAACTGCCCACCTCTCCCAAGAAGAAAAGAAAACCAAGGAAGAAAAAAAAGAATACAAACAACCCTGCTGCCCTCCCACCACCACCACCACAGGAGGAAGTGGTGATTGAGAGGAGCCAAAACGGGGAGGAGGTAGTCCAGCTGACGCAGAGCATGCTGGCAGACGTCATTGGGAAGGTTCTAGCCTCCCTCGGTATCAAGAGAATGGCAGAAGAGGTATCTACTGCCATCCAGAACGTGCTGGTACCACAACAGGAACAGCCCGACAGGAATGCCCAACAGGCAAATGCCCATGCCCCTGAAGAACACTGCACGCCTGTCAAACCAGAAAAAATGGAGGCACCTAGAAGGGCACTGGCCTTCCCACCTTGTCCCAGGCAAAGACCAGGCGTGGATGAGGAAACAGATTCTGAGTCAGATGTCACAGTATGCTGAGGATCCTACAGTGGAACATCTGTGGACTCCGTGGCAACATCAACTCCCTAAAAGAAGCTGTTGTCAAGGAAGAGATCGATATAGTCCTCCTTCAGGAGACTCTCACTACTGACGAGACAACACCTAAACTCCCAGGATTTGAACACTACACACTACCACATAGTGATGAGCAAAGAGGTCTGACCACATACATTAAGAGAAGCATCCCTCAGGAACTCCTCGAACAGCCAACACCTTGCAGGGAAGGAGTGGACGTCCTTGCCATCAAGATCCGCACAGGATCCACAGACCTCCAAGTATACAACATATACAGAAGCCAAAGGTGGGAGCTGAATCTCTCTGAGCTCTTCAGCATACCACACTCCCTGCTGATTGGGGGTGATCTCAACACCCACCACAGCTTTCTTGGCTCACAACATAACAATGATGTGGGGCGACACCTGGCCATGGTGATGGAGGAAACAGACAACATCTGTCTCCTCAACTCTGGTGTCCCCACACACCAAGCAGGAGGCAGGCTTGACCTGACCTTTGTATCTAGAGACCTCGACCACTGCTCGAAATGGTGGATCCACCCTACCCTCACCAGTGACCACTATGCCATCAGGATAAGCCTGGAATTAAGAACCAGATCTTATGTTCCCAGACCACTCCCAGGATGGAACACCAAGAAGGCCAACTGGAGGAAGTTCGAGAGCCACCAAAAGGTTGGCACAACGAAAACAAAATGGGAGGAGACCTTGACGCCAATCTCACAGCATTCACTAATGCAGTTAACAAGGCAGCTGAGAAATCCATCCCAAGAAAGAGGACCGGTGCCAGACACCGGGACTACTGGTTCTACTGTGACGAAATTAGGGAACAGAACAGGAGAATCAACAAACACAGAAAACTTCACAGGAGAAACCCCACTGCTGAATCACTGTCTCTATTATGGGAGGTGATACGGCATGCCAAGGAAATCTCGAGAAGAGTGAAAGCAGAGGAATAGTATGAGTGGTGCTCGACCATTGACGAACACAGCAAACTGAGAGAGATATGGAGAAACATCAAAATAGCTACAGGCAGGATGGCAACTCGTTCGCCTGCATGTCTCGACCCCCTCGAAGATGCTGAAAGGCTTAATAGCAACTTTGCAGCAAGGGCAGCAACAACTAATATCCCGATGGAAATACAGGACTGCCTACAACAGCTCCGTGACACGAGACAAGAGAAAATAGATGAAGCAGTCCTCGAGCGAGACGAGACTGATGGACCGTTCACGCTGGATGAACTCTTAAGAGCCAGGAAAAAGAGCAAAAACATGGCCCCCGGAAATGATGGCATAACATACTCAATTATTTCCGGACTAGGTACTGGGGGTCACGTGGCCCTCCTAACCATCATGAATGAGTCATGTGGTGTAGGAAGATTGCCCCTGGCTTGGAAAAAGGCAGATATTCTACCCATTCCAAAGCCCAAAGAGAAGGGCAAGTACAGACCAATAGCTCTGATGAGCTGTCTCTATAAAACCATGGAGAGGATGGTGCTCAACCGACTCTTGTGGAAGCTGGGTCCATGGCATCCACATCTATTTGGCTTTTTCAAGAGAACTGAGACCACAACTGCCATTGCATCTCTACTGAGCACGGTAAAAGACCGAAAGTCCATTGTCGTGTTTCTCGACCTAGAAAAAGCCTTCAAACTAGCCAACTCTCATGCCATACTAGAAGCACTGGCAGAAAGGGGAGTTAGAGGCCGAATGCTCGCATGGGTACAGGACTACCTCTTGGACCGCACCGCCAGGGTCAAGTATCAAGGTCGAGTATCGACTTACCAGTCCCTAGAAAACGGAACTCCGCAGGGAGGGGTCTTAAGCCCAACCCTCTTCAATATTCTTATGGAAGAGCTAGTGCAACTCCAGTTGCCAGCTGGTGTCAAACTGATCAGCTATGCTGACGATCTGGCACTTCTGATTCGGGGGCGAAATATGGAAAGAGCTCAGAAAAGTCTCGACCTGATTGAGGGGCAATGCAAAAACCTGGGTTTGAAAATCTCCAGAGAGAAATCAAAGGCAATGTTCATCAGGGGGAGAGCTCCCCAAGAGCATCTGCACATACAGGACACCCGACTTGAATGGGTGTCAACTTAACTGTACCTAGGAATCTGGATAACACACAGCTTCAGTTGGAAAAGAGAGATAGAGTACCTGCAGGATAGGACTAAATCTCGTCTTGCAGCCTTGAGGGCCCTAATGTCCTATGACAGCGGTACCTCAAACAGAACTCTCACAATGTTCTACAAACAAGCCATCCGATCGATCATCGATTATGCTGCCATAGTGCTTCCAGGTTTACCAAAGACCTTAGCACACAAGCTGGGATGCATCCAGAACAAAGCTCTGAGGACCATATATGGTGCCCCAGTATGGACCAAAACAGAAGTAATGCAGCATGAATCTGGTCTGAGTTTTATCCAAGACAGAATCGACTATGTAGTGTCATGTGTGGTAGCTTGAACCATACATCACTATAGGGATAATCCTTTCCAAAGTGAGGTCATCAAAGAACTGAGAAAGGACATGCAGAGTGCAAAGAGAGGGACCTGGATCCGAAGTGTGGCAGACACAGTACACAGCCTTCTCAACGTCAAACTTCTCTTGAAGAAGGGTACAGACTCACCAGCCGGTGAGTACCATGTGCCACCACCGTGGACCACACCAGCCATTAAAACAGAGATAGTTCGGCTTCCGAGAGGCAAGAAAGACCTCAGTGAAAATGAACTCCTCCAGCATGCCAACAGAGTGATGGGCAGCAGGATTAACGAAGACACAGCCGTCTACTACACTGACGGCTCCGTGGACCCGGAGAGTGGCAGGGCGGGTGCCGCTTTTGTCCTTGGCAACAACGTCTTAGGTTGGAGGACCTCTGACCACTGCAGCTCCACTCAGACTGAGCTCGCAGCAATAGCCCAGGCTATGAGGCATGTGGAGAGAAGGGCAGAGAAGCACATCCTCATCTACTCAGATTCAATGACGGCACTGCAGAACGTCAGGAAGTACATCCCGGAAGACAATGTCCAACTGACGACCCATGTACTTGCCACGTCACAAAGGGTACAAGGACAAGGGAGGCACATCACAATCTGTTGGATCCCAATTCATGTTGGAGTAGATGGAAATGAGAGGGCTGACAAAGGAGCCAAATTGGCAGCCAGAGGACCTACTCCGACCTTCAAAATCCCTCCCAGCCTTAAGAAAACCAAGAGAATGGCCAGGGCTGCAGTCAAGGATAGAATACTTTCCAGACTTAGAGACGTCTCTGCAACCTCACGTGCTGCCAGGTGGTACATCCTAGCCACAGGATTGATACCCCTCACAACCAAAGTTCCACACCGAGACTGGACCAACTTACATCGGATCAGGATGGGATACGTAACGATGCGTTACTGCATTTTAAAAGAAGCATCAGAAGAGTGTCAGCACTGTGGAAACAGGACTGAAGAGCCACTCATTCACTACCTTCTGGAGTGCCCAAACACAGCTAGCTTAAGAAGGAGACCCCGAGTGCAGACCGGCGAAGACCAAGTCACCACAGGAGCAACTCAAGTGCGCCTCCTCATGGATGACATCGTAAGGAGAGTTGGCTTCATGAGGGGATGCGCCCCTCCGCGGTAAACATACACTTGCTGCACCAAAAGTTCAAGGCACCTCTCCTACTACCAGCCTGTGACGGGTGTAGGTCACTGAAGGTCTCACTCAGCAATGCCACTGCTCGGTTAAACCACATGGTTTGCTGGTGAGAGGCACTCCCTCATGGAAAAAGCAGTGGACAAGCAGAGCCTAGGGCTATTTGTGTGCTTCCTTCCTCAAGTCTGGGTCCTACGATGGCTCTCGCCCTACCCTCCAAACCTAAACTGCAAACACTATACACAATACAAATACATGCAGCACCCTGAGTTAACGGTACAACTCCTACTAGCAGCCTGTGACGGGTGTAGGTCACTGAGGGTCTCAGTCAAAAGTGTAATGCTCGGGAATGATGTATTCATGTGGCATATTTTGTTTAATTTTGTTTAGTGCCACTTGGCACCAGAGACTAGGGACAGTTCACTGAACTGCAGTGGACAAGTGGAGCCTAGGGCTATTTGTGTGCTTCTTTCCTCAAGTCTGGGTCGTATGATGGCTCTCACCCCACCCCACAAACCTAGACTGCAACACACACATTTTACACATACTACAACGAATGCCAACATCCACACAATGAAGCACACTATACTAATTATCATTATTCTTCCAGGGCTTTAACTTTAGGGAAACAGGGCTGAAACCCCTGTAACCCCCTACTTCCTTCAAATCCTCACCCCTCTTCTCTTGCACTTTATCAAACCCACTCGTCAACGATACCCTCGCCCTCACACACATTACTGGATAATTTCAGCAAAGTGAATATCCAATAACTCTTCCTCCAACTACACTCCGTTCCAACTTTGACATAAAAGCTCGAAGTCTTTCCCTTAAATCTTTACTACACACTCTCACCCAATCACTCATTATATCAATCTATAGAAACTCTGCTTTTCCATCAGAGTTCAACCTCTTACCTCTTCAACTAGACTCCGTTCCAGACCTTACTCCAACTTTTACTAAACCACTCAGACTATCCGCTACTCTCCAAGACTTTTTGATATCCTGCATTTCCACCAGGATTCAACATTCTTCACTACTGATTTGGAGGGGGGATTGGCGGTGGTTTGGTGGTTGTAGTGTGCTTCCCCTTCACGGCGGTTCTTTCTGGAGGTCTTAAAGTGGCATGACTATAAACAACACAATGTGGTTAACCAAGCTAGCATCCGACCCTGAACAGGGTCAGGTGTTGATGTGGAAACCAGACAGTTGGGCCCACCAACACAGGCATAAGGCCCAAGCAGAGGTAATTTCCCCTGCAATCAAAAACAACAACAACAAGGCGGAGTGTACCAGCCACCCCGGGGTGGTTGAGCAAGTGGTAGTACTGGAATACTGTCTCCCTGAATTGTGTGGGGATGTAAGGGCATGGGATGCCAAAGGAGATGTCACACCAGAGCTTGGTGATAGAATCAGAAGCTGTCAGGTACTCCAGGCATAGTCCTGTGACGAACTCTCGTAGGTGCATGTCACTCTGTTGAGCTGTGGCTAGTGCAGGGAAGTCCAGAGGAGGAATGTGTTGGATGCTGGAGGTGGATGGTTGTGCTGGCAGTGATCGGGAGAAGGTGTCTACTATTTTTTTTTCCTATACCTCAACCTTGGGGCTGTAGACTATCAGTAGCCCGTGACTCTTGTGAGGCCCCAAGATTACTGGGTGTCACTATCTGGGGAGAGCAGCTACACCGTCACTCACAGCATCTTGGAATATGGTCGGGCATCTATGTACGGGGGTATTTTCTTGATGTGTCAGCGTAGCCAGGATAATTGATGAACAGCTGGACCTAGTTCACCTCTGAAAAATCCCAGACGTTTTCTCGTGGATTCGAACCCGGGTTCTTGACATTCACAGTCCGTCTCTTTATCCACTCTTCCACCGCCTTCTTTAGTCCCTTGAGTAAGTTGTGGAGAGGTGCGAGAGCTGAGGCGGCGTGAGGAAAAAAGCGGTGGTAATTATTCACCCCCCCCCCCAGAAATTCCCTGAGTTTCCTGGCAGTAGTTGGTAGGGGGAATTCCCTCACTGCCTCTACTTTCTGCGGCAGCAGAGTGATGCCAATGGGGGTGACACGGTGACCGAGGAAGTCAAAGTGATCAGCCCCGGTGACGCACTTGGAGGGGTGAATATTTAGTCCATTCTGCTGCAGGTGGGAGAAGAGTTCTCTCAGGTGCTGCTGTTGTACATGGGTGTGTGACACGACCAGGATGTCGTCAATGTACACCACAGTGTACTCTAACCCTCGCAGCACCTTACCCATGATCCTCTGGAACATCTGTGCAGCGTTACGAAGTTCGAAGTTCATGGACGGGAACTCAAATAATCCGAAAGACGTAGTGATGGCGGTCTTCTTTATATTGCCCTCCGCAACAGGAATCTGGTGGAAGGCACGGACTAGGTCTATCTTGAAGAATACTGCACATCCTTGGAGCTTGGAGTAAAATTCCAGGATGTGCGGGATAGGGTACCTGTCAGGGATGGTGGCAGAGTTAAGAGCCCTGTAGTCTCCGCATGCCCTCCACTCTCCTTCATGCTGCTTGGGGACCATGTGCAGTGGAGATGCCCAAGCGCTGTAGGAAGGTCTGGCCACACCCTGCTTGATCATGACCTGGAACTCCCTCTTGGCTGCCTCCAGGCGTTCAGGGGGCATCCTCCGTGGCTTGGCAAAAACGGGGGGACCTGTCGTGGTGATAGTGTGGTAGAAACCTGGGTCATGGGTGTGTTGTGAGGTGGTAGTGGAGAGAAGTTGTGGAAACTCCTGTAGGATGTGTTGGTAGGTGTTAGAGTGCGAGATGTGTGTGATAGTGGGTGTGGTGTGTCAGCAGTGTTTGGTGGGAATGGTAGCTCCCGTGGGTTGGTGTATGAGTCGTTGTCTTTTTGCATCGATGAGGAGGTCATGTGCCGTTAGGAAATCCAGACCCAGGATTGGTGCCTGCACGTCAGCCACGACAAACGGCCATACGACGTATTCCTGCCTTAGGAGCGTCACACCCCTACTCCTTGTGCCCTAGGTGGTGATGGGGGACTTGTTAGCGGCTAGAAGGTCGTAAGTGGTAGAAGCCTAGCTCTTCCTATCTTCATCTCGAGGTGGAACAACAACGAGGAAGTTGTCGCCTGATTTGAGGTCTTCCAATCACAGGAGAGTGCGAGCGGTGTGGGGAAGGTAGCGGCTGGTTGTTGCTGTGTGGGCAACAGGGGCGTAGTAGCGAGGTTGGCGTCTGTGTTGTGGTCCGTAGCAGGATGGTTGAGGTGAAGTGGTATCGGTGTGTTGTCCTTCGGCCCCGAGTGGTTTGTTGAGGTGTGGGCGGTAGCGTGGAGGGCATTGTCTTGCCACTGCCTTATTCATTTTCCTACATCGGTTGGAATGTCTGGCGGTTGGACGAAAAACCCTATTGGCAGGGAGGGTGGCAGTTACGTGCAGTATGACCAAACCTCTGGTGGTAGACGCATAGTTGGTTGTGTTGCCAATGTTGCTGCAGTGTGGTAGAAGGTGATTGTCGCTGGATTGGAGGTAGTATGTGTGGTGGTGGCGTGTACTGTTGCTGTAGATTGGGTGGTTGTGTCATGTACTGTTGTTGTTGGTGAGCGGGTGGTTGTTGTAGAGTGTGTAACACGGTGTTGAGGGCTTGTGTCACTGAATCGACTTGTAGTTGTGTTGCAGGTAGGTTAGGTTGTTGTGGAGGTGATGTGAGAAACTGTTGTTGAGGAGGAGGAAGGGAGTGTTGGCGTTCAGGTTGGGGTGGGATTTGTTGGGGGTGATGTGGTGGCAGAAGCTGGTGTGGTTGGGTGTGTGGTAGCGTGTGGAGGTGTTGTGTAGGCAACGAAACATGTGGTTGGGTAGAGGGTAGTATAAGGTGGTGTTGTGTCTGTGGAAGGTGTTGGTAATGTTGTGTCAGCGCTAGCGGCAGGTGTTGTTGCGGTGAAGGTAATGCAGTCGTTGGAGCGGCGGGTGTAGGTGGCGTGACGATGTTGGCAGTGGGGTGCTGATGGGGCCATGAGCCTGCGCAGTCTGCGAATGTGTCCATGAATGAGTCAGCGAGTTTGGCGTAAGCTTGGAGTGGGAGGTCTTGTTGGGCCTGGAGCTGCAGCTGAATGGTGGTGGGCAGTAACTTGGCGTGGTGGCTCCTGAGGATGGCTTCCGTGAAGGGTTTGGCCGCCTTGTCATTGAGCTGTTGCATGTGGCGCAACAGAGTCGATGGGCGGCGCCCTCAAGGGCTTTCAAGTATTGATGCTCCGTCATCACTTGGGACGCAATGATGGCTTCCTTAAGGGTGTCGTACGAGGTGTCGTGCGCAAGAGTAGGGGAGATGGTGTCGATTACCTCATCAGGGAGGGCCCGAAATACTGCCTCTAATTTCTGGTTGCTCATGTACGTGGAGCAGCGCCACATAGCTTCCATGTAGTGGAACCACGAGTGGATGTTAAAGGAAAACACATTATGGAAGACTACAATGTACACAACCACATTCACCAACAACCAACATACACTCTCTGAAGGCATTGTGGGAAAGCCCGGTTCAGGCCATTGCCTTCCTCAGGAGCTAAGAGCTGCTCAGCCAGACAGCTTGAGGAACTTCAACAGCAACAACATCATATGGCTGGCAAAGTTTTACATCTGACAAGTGTGTAGTGGTGTTATGCACACCACTCCTTCTCTTTGTCTTAGCCGCAACGCTACCCTTTGTCGATGCCGCAAGTCTACCGCAATCCAGCTATAGACATGGCGAGTACACTAATCCCTTGGCCAGACAGGTTAATCCTCTTTGTCACGCCACTTCCAAAGTTCCCAGCGGCCCTGCAGCTACGCCTCGCATCACCACTTCACCAACATCGACCTCATCGTTTCGCTGCTAAGGTACCCCTTACTCATTCACATTTTTACCTCCAATTTTGCTTCATTCGTTACTGTGGTCACTTTTCCCAGTGTTCTATCCCGCCCACATTTGCCTTAACGTAATTTTTGTCCCTGGTACTATACCCACTTTCTCTGTTTTTGTTACTCTCGCTCTTCTCTACACCTGTTTCCTGTTTCGTTGCTCTACCTACCATTCCATTCATTTTCCCTATATTTCTTTCCTACCTCCTAGAAACCATTCTCTCCTCCTTTACACCATGTGCGTTCCTATTCCTTCGTTATTTCTGTGTCCAGCATCATCCCTACACACACACATACACTCACCTACCTTAGGGGTGCCTTATCATCCACTCCAACACCCTACATGCATCGCAGACGTATCTCCTCTTCACTATGTACCCAAGTGCTCCACAATAACTTCGTGCTGTGCCCTGCATCGACTCAACGTGCATCGCTGCTTTACCCCTACACCACTACGTGCCCACGTGCTCCACAATGTCTACGTGCCATGCCTACATCTACTCTACATGCACCACACCACCACTGTCCCTTCACTAAGTACCCACGTACTCATCTTTAACCACGTGCTGTGCGCTACAAGGATGCTACATGCATCGCTGCCCGATCTCCCCATCACTACGTGCACACATGTTCCACACCAGCCATGGCCACGAGCCTCAGATTATTCTACTTGCATCGCTGGTGACGCCACACAACACGGCCTTCATCCTCGTCCTCGCCTCTACGGATATCCTTAAATACCCACTATAGGCCAACAAGTTAAGTACATTGTATACTTACTTTCTACGTTTTCTCTCAGTGATTCCCCCCCAATCGCTACTTACCCCCATTTTTTTCACATTCTTTTGTATTTTGCCCTTGGGCCCATTCCTGTGTTTGTTGTGTCCCCATGCCTTCACCCATATTCACCAATACCTCACACCACCCCTTGGTGCATACATCACCTCACCGCATACTTCCCGCCTACACCATGGACGCCACATCACAGGCCTCACAAGCTGTAGCTAGCCCCCCATCACCTAATGCTTCCTTACACTCCTTCCCACAACACTCTTCCACCTCCACACACACTATGTCCACCCCACACTACAACGCAAGTCTAGTGTGACACATCCTGAGGCACTCCATGCCCTTATATTCCTGAGCAATTTAGAGAAACTGTATTCAACCAGTATCACTCCATAAACCACCCGGGGATTTCAGGTACACTCTGCCTCATTAGTCGGCTTGCAGTCCGGCTGGGAATGAGGAAGCAGGTCAAGGATTGGGTGTCAGCGTGCCTTCTCTGTCATCGCGCTAAGGTGGGGTGACATACACGCCCACCGTTACACGAGTTCACCATTCTTTCTTGCAGATTTCACACGGTGCATGTCGACATCTTGGCCCTCTCCCCTCATCCCGAGGATACCGTTACTACCTGACGTGTGTGGATAGGACGACACGGTGGTGTACGGCCATTCCGATGTATGACATCACCGCTGAAGGCACCGCTCGCCATTTCCTTAGCAAATGGGTGTCTAACTTTGGTCCCCCAACAGTAATTGTTACTGACCAAAGCACCCAGTTTGAATCCAAGGCTTGGCAGGACATGCTGACATTATTAGGGACGCCCCGACAATGGACCACTGCATACCACCCCGCAAGCAACGGTATGGTCGCTAACGCCGCACCTATACCTACGCGCCGGCAAACAAGGCAGACGTACTTACCACCTGACCTCAACATCGCTCCTTCATTACTCCTACGCATGGACTCCCACCGCGCTCTACTCTAGCAGATGTATAATGGCCCGCATACTGTACTCTCCAAGGCGGATGTAACGGTTATGCTACAGGTACGCGGTAAGCCGTACATCATGTCCTGGGAGCGGGTAAATCCTGCCCACACCGCGCCACTTGCTACAACCCACGCACATCCAGCCACACCCAAGCATACTCACACCACACCTCCCATTCGCCACGCCTCATACGTGCCCCATATACTCCCCTCATCACACCGGCCACCGCTTTTGCCTACACCATACGCAACATCATTCATACCTACACAACCACCTGCAACCTCTAAGACATACCTCATTCCTCACCCACATTCCATCCTACCTATTCATGCCTCCACTACTGACACCCCACACTCTCACGCAGGTGCCTCCTCCCACACCTCAACTCATTCACCCTACCATTCCTACCCTTCCTTCACCAGTTACATCACCTCCTCCCTGACTACCCCCTCCACCCCATACCCCATCCACGCCTATCACCGACTCCATCCCTGTACCCGTCATTCCACCACCTTCCCCCCTCCCCAACACACCTTACCCCCAGGAACCTATCTCCTCCCTTAGCCCCAATCCTGCCTCCCATCCTAACTTCACCACACCTGATCATGACCTACCTGAACCCTTTACCCCTACCATCACTCCCACGCTCCCGCCTCCCCATCCCATTACCTCCCCTATACCTGAACCCACCCTACCTTTATCCCCGCCTCCACAAGCCCAACCCACACCTGCTTCCATTGAATTATGTGTTTCTAGTCTCCCTCAGGAACTGCCACCTGTCTTCCACATCATGCCAGCCACACCTCCTCGTCCCGCCAGCCCTCCTCACCAGTGCACGCCTTCACCTCGCCCGGCTACACCTCCACCCCCACAACAGGAGCGGCAGGACGATGAACCCCGTTATGGTCCCTGATGGATTCACCTCTCGTTCAGGGCGTATTATAAAACGCCCGGCTAAATACGTGGTGGTGGTACACAACACAGACACTCACACACTCCACACATCTCTTAACACACACTCCCCCTACTACTAATTGACACACACTTACCTTGTCTCCCACTCCTACAATCCACACTATAACCTTACATTTCTGTATGACATTCATTCATTATTCAAGTTGTGTTATCCATATATGTTTGCTCTTTGACTTATTGTATTTTGCTATTTTTTTTCTATGACTATTGTATGTTTATGCATTGTACACCTTACCCTCTCCCTTAATAAAATTTATTCCATGGGGGAGGGGGGGAGAGCGAGGTACTGTAATGGTGCCATACACGCCACTCCGTCCCTTTGTCGTTGCCGCACATCTATCCTTTGTCTGAGCCTCACCTCTACCACCATCCAGCCTTCAGACGTGGCGAGTACACTAATCCCTTGGCCAGACAGGTTAATCCTCCCTTGGGGACTCGGGCGGTCTGACTACAGTCCTTCCTATACTGTGTATTCTGGAGTTTGTTCACCCGGGTAGTAACGTATTTGCTTCCTTACCATTATAACATATAGCATCAATGAGACGTGTTTCACAAAAATTTTAAACATCAAAGTACATGTTAGTTGTCTTTATACATTGTTCAACATAACTGTCTAAGTGAAGCGGTATACTATTTATGTTAAAGGCAATTAAATTAAGAGAAGGTTTTTCATTAAGTAAGTAAGAGATAGTTGCAATATACTTCGTTAAAGTCGAACTCGATGGAGAGAGTATTCGGTATATTTTCATAATATTTAAGAGGCTCGAACGTCAAGTTATCAATTTCATGGAGTGGAAAATTATGTTAACAATTGTCACTAAATATGGAAACGAGATGAAGCAAATGGAAAAGGGTTCTGATCCATAGTACACATATGTTTATAAATTTAGCTGGATGGTGTGTACTTTCTTCTGCCAGAGAGAAGTTTACTTATTCCTTGCAGCTGACTTGGTTTGATATTGAGGGGCCGTCCGTTGTCCCCCAGGTGTGCCAGCCATGGCAGGCGCCGGTCCCTCACGGCTCTTACTGGTCAGGTTCTGGCTACCAACTGAAGTACTAGTGGCGGCCAAGGCGGGGGCAGCAGCGCCATCCCCGGTGACGTCAGATATTGTTTTTCTGATATTTCAGGTTGTTGTTGTTGATGTTGGTTCAGGTTCGGCGGTAGCTTTGTTGGTGTGTCTTTCTTTTATAATTAACTTCGTATGGCGAAAATATGCCATTTTTCCTTCGCTCCTAGCTTGCCTTAAACGATGTGGGGCACAAGTCTTCATTAATGTAAATCTGTGTTCCCTGTAGCTTAGAAAGATTTCGGATGACTGCCTCTCTATCACAAAACCTGTTGAAGGTGTCATTGATGGGGTACTTACCGTTCTGATGGTGGTGGTGTTGTCCTACACGATAAACACACTCTGTTGAAGGTGTCAATGATGGGGTACTTACCGTTCTGATGGTGGTAGTGTTGTCCTACACGATAAACACACTCTAGCTGGATGTTTGATTGTTGTAATTTTTCTTCCAATATGCGGTTTACTTTCTTGGCTGATTGTTCCCAGATCTAGTTAGATTCCTCCTCAATTCCCACAAATTGTAGATTATTAGGTTTGTTATAATCATCCAGGTAGCCACAGCAATCTTTAATAAGTGCAGCAATAGAATTGGAACCCACCTGCAAGTCTTCAGATAGTGTCTTGATCAGTTGTTTGTTGCCCTCGTCCTCTAGCTTCAGCTGTTTCACTTGTTGTTTCAGGGTGTCAATTTCACCTTGAGAAAATTCCCGGCTAATTCTCAAGTCATGTACACTCGTGATACATAATTTCTGACCAGAGTGTGAGGAGCAGAAAGCTTCGAATCGCCTGGTATTGCTCATTTCCCTACCCAGTACACCTATAGAGGCTGATGAGTTCGAATGCAGGGTATGTGTGTGTGGTGCCTGCCGTTCGTCTCTGGTCAGGGATTACTTATCACGAGTGTACTGTACAGTCGGGTACCACAATCTCTAACCTACCTGAGTCGAAGCCCGAGTTTTGAACTATGAGGTTTCTGGACGACATTAGACTCAAAGCTTCCTTTGGTTCGAAATGTGTGTGGCCTCATGATGGTTTAGGTGGGCTGTCGTCCAGAAACCGCCTGCTTCTAATCTCGGGCTTCTACTCAGGTGGGCTGCGGATTGTGGTGCGCGATAGTTTGGAGGATTCAGTTACTCCAGATTTACCACCATAAAATTTCCCCTGTTAATGTGTTTCTCTGGTGAGAGTGAGTTTTGAATAGTCATCCCCAAATCCTTTTCCTCGGGTGCCGTTTGTATTGCCTACCCACCCATGCTGTAATTTCCTGATGGCCTACTATTACTATTTCCCATTTCCAATACATTGCATTTCTTAGCATTAAATTAAATTTCCCAATCCTGGCTCCACTTGAGAATCTTGTTCAAATCCTCCTGTAATTCCTCACAACTCCTTGCATCCTCTATCCTTTTCATTATTTTAGCGTCGTCTGCAAACAGACTTGTATAGCTTTCGACACCTTCCACCATGTCATTAACATATACAACAAACATAATCGGTCCCAACACTGAACCTTGTGGTACTCTCCTTACAACTTCTCTCCATGTTGACTTCAGACCCCTGACTACTGTACTCATCTGCCTCCCTACCAAATAATCCTTCATCCATTCCAGGAGCCTTCCCTGTACTTCACCAAAATTTTCCAACTTCCACATCAACCTCCTGTGAGGAACTTTATCAAATGCCTTCTTTAAATCCAGATAAACACAAGCGACCCATCCTTCCCTCTCCTGTACCCCATCAATTACCCTCGAGTAAAAACTCAATAAATTTGTGATGCATGATTTCCCCTTCCTGAATCCTAATTGGGCTTTAGTTATGCTATTTGTACTTTCCAAGTGTTTTACTCATTCATTCCTTATTACACCCTCGCATAGCTTGCACTTGTTATTGACACTGACCTGTAATTTAGAGGATCTTCCTTATTACATTCTTTATATAAAGGCACTATGTGTGCTCTCTTCTACTTCGTTGGAACTTTACCCTCCTGTAGGCTACTCTCTATGATACTGTAGACTGGCAATAATAACTGTTCATTACATTCCTTAATTAAGAATCATACCTACAATTCCATCCGGACCTTCCTCTTTTCTTCCATCCAGTCTATTCATTCTATCCAGTAGATTTTCCCTCTCCACCTTTATGTCCCCCAGCATAACCTCCCCTCTGTCCTCTCTATTCCTATCAAACTCACTCTCTCTTGTAAATACCTCTTGGAATTTCTTCTTCATAACTTCTCAAATATTCTAATCATCTTCACCCTCCATGTTTAGCCTCTTGATTCCAACCTTCTGTTTCATTTTTCCATTTATAAACCTATGTAACAGTTTAGGTTCTTTTATACATTTATCCACGATATCTTTTTCATAATTTTTCTCCGCCTCTTTTCTTGCCTCAACATAACTATTTCTTGCCTTTTTAAATGCCTCTCTATTTTTCTGTGTATTCCTCCTCCGCATTCTATTCCAGGCTTCCTCCTTTCTGAATCTTGCTGTCTCACATTGTCCAGTGAACCATTCTTTTTTCTTCAGTTTACTTATCTTATATTTTGATACAGTCACCAGCACTAATAAATATTCAGGTGTGCCTACAATAAGATCTCCATTGGAATTACTTCGTTGGTGAATTTGGTTTGTTCAAAGCTTCAACCAGAGCTGTATACTTATTAGTGCTCGTGACTGTACATACTTAGATACTCTTTCCGTATATATTTTTCCAAATATATGGTATTTTCTCTGCACACTTCCGGCATCCACCAGCTCCATCCAGTCTGTACCCCAAAAGAACTTTCTTTGGCTTCTAAACTCAGTCCTTCCATAATTCAACTTATTTTCCCTATGTGCTTCATCCCTCACATCTACACCTCCCTCTAATATTTTCAACTCAATAAGTACGCTCGCAATCCAAAATATGTATCCAGGCTTCCTTTGAATATCCTGATCGAGTATTAATATAGCGAGCTTAAGCAAATATAAAACAGGATAAGCGTTGTCATTATTTCACTAGTATGTCAACTGATTCAAAATTTCAACAAGACCTGGATACAAATTTTGGATTCCGAGTGTTCATCATCACTTTTGTGTAGCGGACTTTTGTATGTGATGTCTGCTATTACATCCCCCTCCCTAGTGAACACCAGATGGAGCATTGATGGCTCGTCTGTTCATCTATACCTAGTTTTTTCTGTCACCCAATTTGTCATCATATTCTCCACTGTCAGTTCGAGTAATGCCGCTCCCCATGAATCTGGTTTACCCATTGTATCCTTTCTCGTGCTGTTTCATTACTTTGTAGTGTACATACCACATGTTTGTATTAGTAACTCCTCAAATGTACCAGGTACTACTCGCATGAATATATTGTTAAAATTAGGAAATACAGCTCTCCACTGATGGAATGTTATCACTCATCCTACCATAGCAAATAAACGGACTAATTACTGCTAAGAAATGCACCCCAAACATCTCACAGTTCTTGCACAGGATATTAAGAGACAACCTTATTTGCACACGCAACATTTTGGTGACCTCCTGAGTGACACATCTCCTGACTAGCAGCCCGCAACCACTGGCTCGCTAGTTATTTTTTGGACAATTCGCTTCAGTTGTCTCCTCTCCTTTGCTACTTCTCACTTTCACTGCATCTCTGCCTGCCGCCACAACATTCCTCCTTCCCCTCAGCAATTCTACCCAGCCTGCCTGCCGCTGCCTCCAGCCTGCCACCACCGCCTCCAGCCTGCCTGCCGCCGCCTCCAGCCTACCTGCCGCCGCCATCTCTCTCTCTCACTGCTAACTTAGCATACCTACTTCTTCCTCCACTACTCACCTTACCTACTTCTTCCTCCATTGTTCACCTTACCTGAAGCTGCCTATTTCTTCCTCTACTACTCACCTTACCCGACGCTGTCCGTTCCCTACATTTCTAACCTACCTACCTTACCCACAGCTGCCTTTCCCTCCCAACCTCACCCGTTGCAGCCTATCTCTTCTAACCCCACCTGTCACTGCCTTTTTCCACATTCACCATGTCTGAACCTCAAGACATCTCTGACACCACTCCCACCATCTCTAATTTCCATGCTCCCACCTTCTCTTCTCACAACCCTACCCTATGGTTCACCATTCTTGAAGTCAACTTCAGAGCACACCGCATCACCTCCAGTCTTAAGAAGTTCAGTGCCGCCACCACCCTCCTGCCTTCTGAAGTCCTCGCCCAACTCTTTGATTCTGTCACAGCCGCCTGCACCAGTGACACTCCCTACGAAGACCATCACCACACGTGTTGAAGCTTCTCTCTCTACACGACTCCAGGAACTTCTCTCCAAGGAAGAGCTAGGATATGAAAAACCTACCGACCTCCTCCGACGGATGAAGAAACTCATCAGTACCCACCAGCAGTCCTTCGACACCACCATCCTTACCCACCTCTTCTACCAGCGCCTCCCGCAGACCATCCAACACAACCTCATCACAGTTAAAGGCAAGTTACCCCTTGAAGACCTCGCCCTGCTTGCAGATGAGTTCATGGAGACCATCCTAAATGACACCACCATCTGCCACATCACCTCATCAAAGGAAATCACCCAACTCAAGGACTTCATCTCCAGCCTGGAACTACAAGTAAGTGAGTTGACAATTCAAGTACAACAACAGTCTCGTGCCCGCTCTCCAACTCCACGACGCCACAGGTTTTGCAGCAGAGACTCCCGCAACAACTCTAACAACTCCAACAGTAACGGTATGTGCTTCAATCATAATCGTTTTTGTTAAAATGTACACCATTGCCAGCAACCCTGTTCATTTAATTCGGGAAACGACACCAGCAGTCACTAGTGGTCCATAATGCCTGCAAACGGAAGTCCACACTCTTCCACATCTGAGATCCACTCAACCATAAGTTTTTCTTAGTAGACACAGGCGCCGAGATTAGTGTTCTCTCTGCTACAGCCAGCCAAAGGAGACTACCACCCATCATTTCACTGTTTGCAGCCAACGTTTCCACCATACCAGTCGACACCAAGCTTACTCTCAAGGTTGAACTCCATGTATAAAGAGCGTTTGAGTGGGCCTTCTACGTCTCTGACGTCTCCCAACCCATACTTGTTGCTGACTTCCTCACACACTACAATCTCTCCTTCAACCTCAAGACCAGTAAGTTGTACGATCCACTCACCAGAATATCCGCCAACACTTCGATTGCCAAAGGTTCAAGCACACAGCTGTCTACAATTTCAGCTGACAACAGGTATGCATCCTTACTCAAGTCTTACCCCTCTCTTACATAGCCATACTCTGCAGTAACGCCAGCCAAGCACCACGCCCTTCACTACATGGAGACCACTGGAGCCCCCACCTATGTCAAGGCCAGAAGTCTCGCCCCTGAATGGTACAAACTCGACCGAAGTATCATCCAAACAAGTTCAAGCAACTGAGCTTCTCCTCTCCACATTGTTAACAAGAAGAACGGTGACATCAGACCCTCTGGCAACTACAGAGCACTTAACAGTAAGACTATTATAGACAGATACCTTATCCCTAACATCCAAGATTTATCTTCCCAACTTACTGGCATAACAATCTTTTCTAATCTCGACCTCGTCAAAGCCTTCCACCAATTCCCTGTGAACCCTGATGATATTCCTAAAACAGCCATCATCACCCATTTGGTTTATCTATATATGTCAGGATGCCCTTTGGTCTCAAGAACTCTGCACAGACCTTCCAGAGATTTATCGACAAAGTACTACACGGACTGCCCTTCTGCTTCGCCCATGTTAACGTCCTCATCGCCAGCCCAAACGAAAAAACTCACAAGCAACATCTTACACAGGTATTTGAGAGATTCCAAACGGTATACCGGTACAACTTAACACTGCCAAGTCCTCCTTCAGTGTCAACTCTACCCAATTCCTTGGACACACTGTTTCCTCCTCTGGTATCTCTCCCACACCTTCAAGACAGGAAGCCATCCAGCAGTTCCCAAGACCCAAGACTCAATGCGAACTGAAACGCTTCCTAGGAATGCTCAACTACTACAACAGGTTCATCCCACACTGTGCAGCACTCCTTCAGCCTGCAAGAGAGGTCAGTCAATAACACTAACATGGTCAGACACTACCGAGCAAGCCTACACCAATGCTACCAACGCCATTGGAGAAGCCACCTCCCACTGCTTCCCTACTCCAGACACCATCACAGCCATCTGCACTGACGCATCTGACACAGGTATGGGTGCCATCCTACAGCAACACCACGATGATGACTGGAAGCCACTCGCCTTCTTCTCCAAGAAACTATCTCCAGCGGAATCAAGATACAGTGCTTTCGACAGAGAACTTCTCGGCATCTATAAAGCCATCAAACACTTCCATTACTTCCTCGAAGGTAGGCTTTTTCATGTTTTGACTGATCACAAATCTCTCGCTTCCACATTCAACAACAAGAACTCCTACACACCAAGACAAGTACGCCACACTTCTTACATTTCACAATTAACCACTGACATTCGGTATATCAGAGGTGAAAACAACGTGCCTGCAGACACCCTCTCCCGTTCGCGCAACTCAGCAACCCTCATCAACAACGCTGCTATCACCGCCGATCAAACTGATTATCCAGAGTTGACGCAACTCACAGCGAACCCCACCCTGCAAATGAAAAAGGTTGACTACCCCGGCACTAATGTTTCTCTCTTCGCAGACTCTTCCACTGGTTCTCTCTGCCCTTATGTTCCTAAGAATCACAGATTCCTCTTCTTCTCCCAACTCCACAGTCTCTCCCACCCAGGTATTCGTGCTTCTCAACAGCTCCTAACCTCAAGATTTGTGTGGACTGGAATCAACAAGGATGTAAGAGAGTGGACCCGCTCCTGCCAACACTGCCAAGCCAGTAAAATCAACAAACACACCAAGTCGCCTCCAGCAACCTTCCTACCGCCCACTGCTAAGTTTGACCACGTTCACATCGACCTGGTAGGTCCCCTTCCTCCCTCTGAAAATTGCAGATACCTCCTCACCTGTGTGGACCGCTTCACCAGATGGCCAGAAGTGTCACCTCTCACCGTCATCAACACCACCACTGTTGCCAAAGCCTTCATCTCAACCTGGATCTCCCGCTATGGTGTCCCTCTCACCATTATATCTGACAAATGATTATATCACTTAATTCCGTTACTTGAGTGCTCATTTGTTTGACCCTCTACCCTAACCTAACCTAACCTAACCTAACCTAACCTAACCTAACCTATCCTAACCTAACCTACCCTAACCTATCCTAACCTAACCTAACCTACCCTAACCTAACCTAAGCTAACCTAAGCTAACATATCCTAACCTAACCTAACCTAACCTAAGCTACCGTAACCTAACCTAACCTAACCTACCCTAACCTAAGCTAACCTAACCTAACCTACCCTAACCTAACTTAACCTAACCTAACCTAATCTCATCTATAGCCTGTTCTACGCTAAGCATAATTTAATCTTGGTCTAACCTAACCTATAATGACTTAATCTAACTTCATCCAGCTTAAAACTAACCATCTCTACTTGGTACACACACACACACACACACACACACACACACACACACTTACTTTAAATACTTAACCAACCAACCAACCACTGCATCACACACACACACTTTAAATACTAACCAACCAACCACTGCATCACACACACACACTTTAAATACTAACCAACCAACCACTGCATCACACACACATACTTTAAATACTAACCACACACACACACACACACACACACACTAACTACTAACCAACCACTCATTTGTCCATCTTATTCCTTAATAACACCTTTACTTCCTTCATCTCTTGTACCATTTCCTTCCATCTCTTGAAATTCTCCTCAATATTTTATTCCATTTGTGTAACCCTTTTAATTTGAAGTTCATATTCTCTTCCTTTCCCTCTATTATCCCTCCCTTCTTCACCTCTCTCTGTTGTATCATGTGATGTTCCTTTTTGACTAGTATTTCTCCCAGCCATGTTCAGCTAAATTCACTTTCGTCACCGACGCTTTCAGTACTTTTTATTTCTTACTTTAAGGAATCCTGTGTTGTAGTCAGAAAATTGGAGATAAAAGAGTCCTCCAAACATTGCCAGGAAACACCACATAATGGAAGGAGCTTGTTTCGTGGCATGGTCAGAAGGAATCAGAAGCCTCCAATTTTCATACACACACACACACACACACACACACCTATATGGAAAGAGCTTGTTTGTTTCTTGACATAGACAGGAGGAATCAGAAGCCTCCAATTTACACACACACACACACACACACACACACACACCTATATGGAAAGAGCTTGTTTGTTTCGTGGCATAGACAGGAGGAATCAGAAGCCTCCAATTTTCATACACACACATACACACACACACACACCTATATGGAAAGAGGTTGTTTGTTTCGTGGCATAGACAGGAGAAATCAGACGCCACCAATTTTCCTACACGATCACAGGGTTCTTAATAAACAAAGGAGGACTGATAATAAAACACTGATCTGCAGAAAAAAATTCAAACTTTTTGTTTTTATTAAATCACAGGTTACAATCAAAGCAAATAATTCCAACAAATTATTCCCAGCAATATCAGGCCACAATTATTTTTTACTCTACTGGCATTATTTCCTGGCATACTTTAGGTGAATCAAGGTATTCCAATGTACACTTGAGCTCGTAAATTCTCGACCACGTCCTCAAAATGTTTATGTCATCTGAGCTGGTAACACTGTGTAGGGAAGGTGTCATTATAGGTGAAAGATTGTATTATGTCTCTCTACTATGTTTATGTCATCTGAGCTGGTAACACTGTGTAGGGAAGGTGTCATTATAGGTGAAAGATTGTATTATGTCTCTCTACTATGTTCCACCTACTCTGATTCCTCCCCAAATAAGTGTTACCAGCTCAAATGGCATAAACATCTAAGCACGTGGTCCCAAATAAGTGTTACCAGCTCAAATGGCATAAACATCTAAGCACGTGGTCCTAAATAAATGTTACGAGCTCAAATGGCATAAACATCTAAGTAGATGGTCCCAAATAAATGTTACCAGCTCAAATGACATAAACATCTAAGTACGTGGTCGCGAATTTACGAGCTCGGGTGTACAGACACAATCAAATATCCACCGACACATTCCTTCCATCGTAGTAAATATCTTTGTAATAAAGAACAACACGTCTATGATTTTGCAGCACCTCATAATAATAATAATAATAATAATAATCTTTGTAATAAAGAACAACACGTGTATGATTTTGCAGCACCTCATAATAATAATAATAATAATCTTGGTAATAAAGAACAACACGTGTATGATTTTGCAGCACCTCATAATAAAAATAATAATAATCTTGGTAATAAAGAACAACACGTGTATGATTTTGCAGCACCTCATAATAAAAATAATAATTGAGAGGGCTGAGTTGACATAAGGTGTTGTTGTATGATTATATTTTGATATGATACTGATTAAATGTACATGATGGAAGGAAAGTGTCGGTGGTTATTTGATTGTGGCTGTACACACACACACACAAACACATAATAAAAACAGCAGCATATACAACATCAGTAAGGATCAATAAGCAATAAATTATACACATTCGGTTACATTGAAACATACAGTGGTGGTCAATAAATCATCCATATAAGAGTAACTCACGTCAGATTTTGACAGCTTCCCTCTGTTCCTTAGTTGATAAACTTTCCAATAAATAGGTTAAGTACCATCGTTTAATTTAATACAAGCAGCTATACACTACTTAAAACAATAACACACACACACACAGACAGACACACACACATACACACACACGTTAAGTACCATCGTTTAATTTAATACAAGCAGCTATACACTACTTAAAACAATAACACACACACACACAGACAGACACACACACATACACACACACGTTAAGTACCATCGTTTAATTTAATACAAGCAGCTATACACTACTTAAAACAATAACACACACACACACAGACAGACAGACACACACACATACACACACACGTTAAGTACCATCGTTTAATTTAATACAAGCAGCTATACACTACTTAAAACAATAACACACACACACACAGACAGACACACACACATACACACACAGGTTAAGTACCATCGATTAATTTAATACAAGCAGCTATACACTACTTAAAACAATAACACACACACACACAGACAGACACACACACATACACACACAGGTTAAGTACCATCGTTTAATTTAATACAAGCAGCTATACACTACTTAAAACAATAACACACACACACACAGACAGACACACACACATACACACACAGGTTAAGTACCATCGTTTAATTTAATACAAGCAGCTATACACTACTTAAAACAATAACACACACACACACAGACAGACACACACACATACACACACACGTTAAGTACCATCGTTTAATTTAATACAAGCAGCTATACACTACTTAAAACAATAACACACACACACACAGACAGACACACACACATACACACACACGTTAAGTACCATCGTTTAATTTAATACAAGCAGCTATACACTACTTAAAACAATAACACACACACACACACACACAGACAGACACACACACATACACACACACGTTAAGTACCATCGTTTAATTTAATACAAGCAGCTATACACTACTTAAAACAATAACATTACATGTGAACATGAAAACATTAGACAGCAAATTGTTATAAAGTTACGTATAATATTATGTGGATGATTATTTTTGACCACGACTGTACATAGGGTCGATTCCACAGTGGTTCGTAGTGGTTTGTAAGCATGCGAACGAAAGAATCTTAGCCGTGTAAATTACTTTTTGCTGAATTATTTAATGAATTTGATGAGTAAACTATGCTGTGATCATCATTATCTAACTGTTTGATAGATATTGTGAATGCGGATACTCAGCTTTTGGTAAATAATAATTCCTTACAAGTGTGGTTTGTTAGGAAGCTAACAAACAAATATAACTGTGGAATCGATCCTTTATAGTACTGTCAAAACACAACATTTTCCTTCTTGTAACACAACATTTATAGGACAACTAAGTGTGACATTTTAAACACTAATATTATGGTCAAAGAAACAAAGTATGATAACTGTCTACTGTGAATTAATTAATTACTTGAAGACAAAACAAGAACATTCTGACACTGTATGGTACCTCTGTTAATTAATTAAGGACCCTGTGATCGTGTATAAAATTGGAGACTTCTGATTCCTCCTGACCATGCCACCAAACAACCTCCTTCCCTATAGGTGTGTGTGTTTCGTGGCAATATTGGAAGGACTAATTTCTCTCCAACTTTTAGACTACATCACTGGATCCCTTAAGGTGGTGTGGGGGTAGGGGACAGGCTTGGGGGGAGGGGGGGTGGACTGGGGGTGGGAGTGGATATAGGAGGACAGGCTTGGGGTGGGTAGAAAGCCTGTCCCCTATTCCCGTACCTCCCTAACCCCCTCCCAAGCCTATCCCCCTACTCCCGCACCCCCCAAAGCCTTTCCCCCTATTCCCGCGCCTCCCTAACCCCCTCCCAAGCCTATCCCCCTACTCCCGCACCCCCCAAAGCCTTTCCCCCTATTCCCGCGCCTCCTTAAGGGTGAATATTGAATCAATCTCCCAATATGTTGTGACAGGCAAAGAGGAAAATATATATACACCATTATATCATCCTTATTCTTAACACTGTATATAATTATGATATAGGTTAGGTTAGGTTAGGTTAGGTTAGGTTAGGTTAGGTTAGGTTAGGTTAGGTTAGGTTAGGTTAGGTTAGGTTAGGTTAGGTTAGGTTGGGTTAGGTTAGGTTAGGTTGGGTTGGGTTGGGTTGGGTTGGGTTGGGTTGGGTTGGGTTGGGTTGGGTTGGGTTGGGTTGGGTTAGGTTAGGTTAGGTTAGGTTAGGTTAGGTTGGGTTAGGTTAGGTTAGGTTAGGTTAGGTTAGGTTAGGTTAGGTTGGGTTAGGTTAGGTTAGGTTAGGTTAGGTTAGGTTAGGTTAGGTTAGGTTAGGTTAGGTTAGGTTGGGTTGGGTTGGGTTGGGTTGGGTTGGGTTGGGTTGGGTTGTGTTAGGTTAGGTTAGGATAGGTTAGGTTAGGTTAGGTTAGGTTAGGTTAGGTTAGGTTAGGTTAGGTTAGG
>JAWQEG010002609.1:157500-179226 GCA_033782935.1 Petrolisthes cinctipes | reverse complement strand
TTTTATTGTGTACGTGTCTGTATGTATGTTTTTATCAATTTTATATACGTTTTATTAATGACCTTGTGATCATGTTTTAAAATTGGAGGCTTCTGATTCCTCCAGACCATGCCATGAAACAAGCTCCTTCCATATAGGTGTGTGTGTGTGTGTGTGTTTGGAGGCTTCTGATTCCTCCAGACCATGCCATGAAACAAGCTCCTTCCATATAGGTGTGTGTGTGTGTGTGTGTGTTTGGAGGCTTCTGATTCCTCCAGACCATGCCATGAAACAAGCTCCTTCCATATAGGTGTGTGTGTGTGTGTGTGTTTGGAGGCTTCTGATTCCTCCTGACTGCCATGAAACAAGCTCCTTCCATATAGGTGTGTGTGTGTTTGGAGGCTTCTGATTCCTCCTACCTCCTATGCCATGAAACAAGCTCCTTCCATATAGGTGTGTGTGTTTGGAGGCTTCCGATTCCTCCTGACTATGCCATGAAACAAACTCCTTCCATATAGGTGTGTGTGTGTGTGTGTGTGTGTTTGGAGGCTTCTGATTCCTCCTGACTGCCATGAAACAAGCTCCTTCCATATAGGTGGTGTTTTGTAGTAATATTTGAAGGATTCGTATAACTCCAATTATCTGACTACATCACAGATCCCTTAAGGAGGTAATTCACTTTTGTTACATTAAATATTACATTAAATATTATTGTAGTAGGTTATTTCTTATTTATTCACTTTTGTTACATTGGAGTGCCTTGATTCCTCCAAAGTATGCCAGGAAACAGAACCAGAAGAACCAAAATAATGGTGTTCTGTTGTTGCTTGGAAAAATAGTTTGGAGGAATCAGTTACTCCAGATTTACAAACACAAAATTTCCCCCTTGACTGTCCCACTTGTCAATGACTTTCCTTCTTCCTCGGGTGCCATATGACCTTGGCTGTTATGTTGCCTAATATCAATCAATAATATTTACAGGTCACACCACCAAGATGGAGGACGTATGAATATTTACAAGAGGTCTACTGTAACAAACACAAGTGATGTGATGTGCTACTTGGTGTGGGGTTTGGGGGGTGCTGGAATAGGGGGACAGGCTTGGAGGGGGGGTAGAAAGTCTGGCCCCTATTCCTGCACCCCCGTAACCCACCCCCCAAGCCTGTCCCCCTACTCCCGCACCCAAAAAAACCCTCCCGATACCCCCAAAAAAACCCGCACCTCTCCTAAACCCCCCCCAAGCCTGTCCCCCTATTCCCACACACCCCAAACCCCACCCAGCACCCCAGACCAACACCCTACACCCAGCACCCCAGACCAACACCAACACAGAAGGCATGAAGGCTCGGCTATAAGGTCAACGATACTTCCTGATATTAAGAAAAACCCACTTTTTATAGACAGAAAGTATTTAATATGGACGTTTGTGAGTGAACAACTACCTCCCTCTTCAGCAGTACAGAGTTGAATCTGAAGAGGGAGGTAGTTGTTGCCTCACAAACATCCATATTAAATACTTTCTGTCTATAAAAAGTGGGTTTTTCTTCACGTCATTGTGAATTACCACTCTACTTCCTCATGTACTTCACAATGTCTATGGTCTGGGTCTTGTTTTACTCTCTTTTTACAGATAAACTTTTTTATCTTTTTCTCTTATCTGCCAGAATTGATAAATTGTTGATTTGCTTTGGTCAATTATACTGCTGTCATATAGAAACTTCCCAATTATATTTTCTTCATCATAGTTATATATATATATGGATGCTGTAGCACTATGTGTTTTTATTCCTTTCTACACTATAGGCTTCACAGTGTAGTAGGAAGTGTATGACATCTTCCTTTTCATTTCCACACATTATATATACAGTCGGTGTCAAATATAATCATCCATATAGGGGTAACTCAAGTAAGAGTTTGACAGCTTCCCTCTGTTCCTTAGATGATAAACTTTCTAATAAATAGGTTTGGTACCATCTTTTATTTTACTACAAGCAGCTACGCACTACTTAAAACAATAACATCATATGTAAACGTGAAAACATTAGACAGTAAATTGTTTGAGATACCCATATGTGGATGATTGTTATTGACCACGACTGTACATTCCATTGTTTGATTACTAAACCTCTTTCTGTCTCCCAAGTTGATATTGTTGGTACGACACTTGAACATAATTATCACTGCTTTGGTGTTATTGTAAATGTCTTCTTGTCCTCCCAGTTCTTTTCTCCACTCTCTATACAGCTTCAGACTATCTTTTACTTGCATCTCACTTTTCCACCTTTCTTTTTTCCCACTTTTTCACCGATTTCAGCATTGTTAATGTCTATTCCTCTTATTCCCATCATTCTTCTATCTTCCAACAGCCTTCCAATCCACTTATTTTTCCTCTTTTTCCAACCTCATTTCTTGTATCACACTCTCCAGTAGAATGTTACTTTCACCTCTTAGAATATGCTGCCAGTATTTTAATTGTCCCTCCATAATCCTACCCTTATTACAGTTTCTTGCGTATAACTAGGCGCTCCCACACTGTTTTCTAACCTTTGTAGTTTCTTTATTTCTTCTTTATCATACATTTCCAGTACACTTTGCCTATCATTAATCTCACACAACCCACCACAGAAGGCATGAAGGTTCAGCTATAAGGCCAACACCACCACAGAAGGCTCAGCTATAAGGCTAAGCAAGGTATGTATGGTATATATACAGTATGTCTGTCAAGTGAGTATATTATACTATGTTTGTATGTCTGTCAAGTGAGTATATTATACTATGTTTGTATGTCTGTCAAGTGAGTATATATATATATATATATATATATATATATATATATATATATATATATATATATATATTAACACTATTACCGCACCCCCTAACCCCCCCTCCAAACCTGTCCCCCTACTCCCGCACCCCCTAAACCCCCCCCAAGCCTGTCCCCCTACTCCCTCACCCCCCTACAGCCTGTCCCCTACTCCCGCACTCTTCCACCCATTATATATATTATATTGTTACTTATTGTTTCTTGAGTTAGTGAGGAGACATGGGCTTTCTCTTACCACTCTCATTTGTGTTCACAGAAAGCCAACCCACCCTCTAAGAACACTTGCTATAGTTATTGTTAATTGTACCATTACTATTTGGTGTGTTACAACACTTATGTTAAGTGTTCAAGTGCTTGGGAGGTTGTGCTGGTTGAACATGGAGTAATACAGTTATGTTCTGTTCAAGTGCTTGGGAGGTTGTGCTGGTTGAACATGGAGTAATACAGTTGTGTTCTGTTCAAGTGCTTGGGAGGTTGTGCTGGTTGAACATGGAGTAATACAGTTATGTTCTGTTCAAGTGCTTGGAAGGTTGTGCTGGTTGAACATGGAGTAATACAGTTGTGTTCTTTTTTTTGTCAAGTTTTTCCTCAAACCTTTGGTATGATTAATTAAAGACCCTGTGATGGTTTTTGAGACTTGGTTGGTGTCTTGTGATTCCTCCTGACTATGCCACCAGACAAGCTCCTATATTGGTGATGTTTGGTGAGACTTGGAGGCTTCTGATTCCTCCTGACTATGCCACCAGACAAGCTGCTTCTATATTGGTGATGTTTGGTGAGACTTGGAGGCTTGTGATTCCTCCTGACTATGCCACCAGACAAGCTGCTTCTATATTGGTGATGTTTGGTGAGACTTGGAGGCTTGTGATTCCTCCTGACTATGCCACCAGACAAGCTGCTTCTATATTGGTGATGTTTGGTGAGACTTGGAGGCTTGTGATTCCTCCTGACTATGCCACCAGACAAGCTGCTTCTATATTGGTGATGTTTGGTGAGACTTGGAGGCTTGTGATTCCTCCTGACTATGCCACCAGACAAGCTGCTTCTATATTGGTGATGTTTGGTGAGACTTGGAGGCTTGTGATTCCTCCTGACTATGCCACCAGACAAGCTGCTTCTATATTGGTGATGTTTGGTGAGACTTGGAGGCTTGTGATTCCTCCTGACTATGCCACCAGACAAGCTGCTTCTATATTGGTGATGTTTGGTGAGACTTGGAGGCTTGTGATTCCTCCTGACTATGCCACCAGACAAGCTGCTTCTATATTGGTGATGTTTGGTGAGACTTGGAGGCTTGTGATTCCTCCTGACTATGCCACCAGACAAGCTGCTTCTATATTGGTGATGTTTGGTGAGACTTGGAGGCTTGTGATTCCTCCTGACTATGCCACCAGACAAGCTGCTTCTATATTGGTGATGTTTGGTGAGACTTGGAGGCTTGTGATTCCTCCTGACTATGCCACCAGACAAGCTGCTTCTATATTGGTGATGTTTGGTGAGACTTGGAGGCTTGTGATTCCTCCTGACTATGCCACCAGACAAGCTGCTTCTATATTGGTGATGTTTGGTGAGACTTGGAGGCTTGTGATTCCTCCTGACTATGCCACCAGACAAGCTGCTTCTATATTGGTGATGTTTGGTGAGACTTGGAGGCTTGTGATTCCTCCTGACTATGCCACCAGACAAGCTCCTTCTATATTGGTGATGTTTGGTGAGACTTGGAGGCTTCTGATTCCTCCTGACTATGCCACCAAACAACCTCCTTCCTTCCACATAGATAGTGTTTCATGATAATATTTGAAGGACTCATTTACCTCCAATTTTCTGACTACATCACAGGGTCCCTTAAGGGGGTGCGGGAGTAGGGGATAGGCTTGGGGGGGGGGCACAGAATATGGGGACAGGCTTGGGGTGGGTAGAAAGCCTGTCCCCTATTCCCGCACCCTCCTAACCCCCCCCCAAGCCTGTCCCCCTACTCCCGCACCCCCCAAAAACACCCACACACCCCTAAACCCCCAAAGCCTGTCCCCCTATTCCCGCACCACTTGGATAAAATATTGAGGGGTCCTTGGACAGTGGACTACCAACACCTCCTTCCTTACCTTTACAGCCACACTGACACCTAGTTAGTCCACAGAATATTTTCAAGTAACACACTTTCTGTCTGATGCATAATGATTGTCTGGTAGCAAAAAGTGTCTCTTAAATCTGAAATCCTTTAAATGGGGGTCCATTAAATCAAGGGTCGAGTGTATTAGGAAAATACCATATATTTCAAGTGTCGAGTGTATTAGGAAAATACCATATATTTCAAGTGTCGAGTGTATTAGGAAAATACCATATATTTCAAGTGAACAGTGTTTTTTTCTGACACCTAGCAAATGATAGCTAGGGCTAGGAAAAGGAAAGTCATACAGAGTATATACATAATGATATATGATATTGGAGCCATGAGAGGTACACAAGTAATGTGAATTGATACAATAGCCTGGGGATGTTCTTTTGTTATGTGTTGTACTCTGTGTTAGGAGGGAACAGTACAGTTGTGGTCAATACTAATCATCCACATATGGGAATCTCAAACAATTTACTGCCTTTTTTTGTGATTTATATCATACAATAGTTTTATCTTGATTAATAAGTGGGTATTAGTACAGAAGTGGACCTGAATTCAGCAGTGTTGCCAGATCCGGCTGGGTCCTAGTATTTTACCCCTGTCATTTATTGTACTTTATCACGATTATTTCCCGGTAGTTTGCCCAGGTTAGGTCCCGGTAGTCTGATGCGGTCTAGGTTAGGTTAGGTTAGGTCAGGTCAGGTAAGGTCAGGCTAATTTCAAAATGCCCCATTTGAATATGCCCTATCTTGGAAACGGGGCATTTGAGGAAGAAAAACCATAGAAGAAGTGTCTTAGAATGGTCCAAAATAGTGGGTAATGACAGTAAAATATCTATTATACAGTAAGGTCCACTTCTGTACCTTTACCAATAAGTGGTATCGATCTGTTCATAATTATCTGGCCCGTGTACTGTATACTCTAATAAATTAAATATGGCACGCTGGGGTAAATGAGTTTGACAAGTTGACAACCATGCGAATATATCCTATCTGGCAACACTATGCACTAATCAACAAGAGACAGTGATGCCAAGTATGGGGAATTATTCTTAGGCATAGAGAATTAGAGGTAACTATGGGGAAATTATATAAAGATTGTTGAAGAGTAAACAGGGAATTTTTGAGGTAAAAAAGGGAAATTCTGTTTAAGTTGGGAAAATTTCTTCAAGCAGACCTGGCAACACTGCGCACTACACAACAACAAACATATCTGGTAACACTGACGAGACCAAAACAAATATGATGGCGCCAAGACTCACTCCATATTTATCGCGGGTAAATATTGACATTATTTAATTAATTATTTATTCCCTGACTATTCAAGGTGTTAATAAGTATATAAAGGACCCCTGTGGTGTAAATAAATAACGATAAGTGGATAAATAAGGCGATAATTGATTAAATAAGACGATAAAAAATGAACCCGTGAGTGGAAAAATTTATCACTGGAAAATAAATATTGACCATTTCATTATTTATTTATTCCCTGACTATTTCAAGGTGTTTATGAGTTAATAAAGGACCCCTGTGGTGTAGATAAATAACGATAAGTGGATAAATAAGGCGATAATTGATGAAATAAGACGATAAAAAATGATCCGGTGAGAGGAAAAATTTATCATTATTTTGTTATTACTGCCTTTATTTTATTTATTATTTATTCCCTGACTATTTCAAGGTGTTTATGAGTTAATAAAGGACCCCCGTGGTGTAAATAAATAACGATAAATGGATAAATAAGACGATAAATTATACAGCTGGTGGGACCCGAGTGTTAAAAATATTGGTATTTATTGAAAGAATTACCGTTTTGCAGCAGTGTTGCCAGATCCGGTTGGGTCCCAGTATTTTGCCCCAGTCATTTATTGTACTTTATCACGATGATTTCCCGGTAGTTTGCCCAGGTTAGGTCCCGGTAGTCTGATGTGGTCTAGGTTAGGTCAGGTCAGGTAAGGTCAGGCTAATTTCAAAATGCCCCATTTGAATATGCCCTATCTTGGAAATGGGGCATTTGCGGAGAAAATGCCATAGAAGAAAATAGGGTAAATATTGAATGAATTACCGTTATTGAGTACGTTTTTTCTACCTTCATTACCCACTTATTTAGACCATTCTAAGACTATTTTCTTCTATGGTATTTCCTCTGCAAATGCCCCATTTCCAAGATAGGGCATATTCAAATGGGGCATTTTGAAATTAGCCTGACCTTACCTGACCTGACCTAACCTAACCTAGACCGCATCAGACTACCGGGACCTAACCTTGGCAAACTACCGGGACCTAAATTGGGCAAACTACCGGGAAATAATCGTGATAAAGTACAATAAATGACAGGGGTAAAATACTGGGACCCAGCCGGATCTGGCAACACTGCTGCAAAACGGTAATTCTTTCAATAAATACCGAAAAGAGTCTTAGAATGGTCTAAATAAGTGGGTGATGAAGGTAGAAAAAACGTACGCAATAACGGTAATTCATTCAATATTTACCAAAATATTTTATTAAATTTATTTATTTATTTATTTAGTAGAATGAGGGCAGACTGATTTCCAAATTAAGATTGTATAAGAAATACCATAGATGAAAAGTGTGTTAGAATGTTCCAAAATAGTGGGTAATGATACTAAAATAGGTATACAATATATATAGTGAATTAAGTAATTTGGTAAATATTGAATGAATTACCGTTATTGGGTACGGTTTTTCTACCTTCATTACCCACTTATTTAAACCATTCTAAGACTATTTTCTTCTATGGCATTTCCTCCGCAAATGCCCCATTTCCAAGATAGGGCATATTCAAATGGGGCATTTTGAAATTAGCCTGACCTTACCTGACCTAACCTGACCTGACCTAACCTGACCTGACCTAACCTAACCTAGACAACAGCAGACTACCGGGACCTAACCTGGCCAAACTACCGGGAAATAACCGGGGCAAAATACTGGGACCTAGCCGGATCTGGCAACACTGCTACAAAACGGTAATTCTTTCAATAAATACCAAAATATTTTATTAATTAATTTATTTATTTATTTATTTATTTAGTAGAGTGAGGGCAGACTGATTTCCAAATTAAGATTGTATAAGAAACACCATAGATGAAAAGTGGGTTAGAATAGTCCAAAAAAAAAATTACCGAAATAATTCTATACTAATACCATAAGTTGTAGTTATTAATAAAAGTCTATTAATAAAAATCTAATTAAGGGTTTATAAGTTAAATAATAATAATAATAATAATAAAATAATTACAATAATACCAATAATAATAATAAAATAATAATAACAATAATAATAATAAAATAATTATAATACCAATAATAATAACAATAATACCAATAATAATAATACCAATAATAATAATAATACCAATAATAATAATAATACCAATAATAATGATAATAACAACAATAATCATAATAATTTCTTTTCAGTTGTCGACGCTCGTCAACGGTATTCAGAGTCGGTCGGTTCACGGCATCGCACCGCTCACCTCGGCCGTTGTAAGTCTATTAGGGTCGCGTTAGGAATTTTTTTAAAGAATATAAGGAGGTCAATATTTTTAAACATTCTCAAAATTTTATAAGAATTTGAAGGTCAATACTTTATTTAATATATAATAATTATAATAAAAAGGCATTCTAACCAGAATTATAAACACTGCCTCACCTACCCCTCCCTTTCTCTCTCTCTCTCTCTCTCTCTCTCTCTCTCTCTCTCTCTCTCTTAAGAAGGCTAATATTTGTGCAATTATTTTGTTTTATTGATAATTAAATATATAAATATTCGAGTATAAAAATATGTTAGGTGGATTCATGTATAATCTTCTTATTTATTTTATTGTCAAGAATGTAACACTCCATTTTTACATTAGTCACTCTTTATATTAAAAGCGCCATTTTCTCTTCTATCTATCTATCTATAGCTCCGACGCCTCGTTCCCTCCGGGAACTCCCCTCAAGGGGGTGGCCACGGCAGAAGTGTCTCCAGTTCTCCCTGTTCCAACACTCCCTCCTTACTTGTTCAAGCCCTCCTCTGCCCCTCATGTTTCTCTCCTTTACATACTCTTCCACTCTGTTCTGCCATCTAACCGGTGGTCTGCCTCTCACACCAGGTCCTACAACTTCACTTCCATACACCTTCTTTACAAATTCCTCGCCTTGCATTCTCTCCACATGTCCATACCATCTCAATGTATTACGTTTCACTCTCTCAACCACTCCACACTCAATACCAATTGCCTTCTCACTCATACCACATCTCTCATATACACTCTCATTACTTTCTCCATCCCATCTAGTAAGTCCACATGCTCCTCTCAAGTAACTCATTTCCACAGCACCTATTCTAGACTGATGCGCCCTATTCCATGTCCATGTCTCCGACGCATATGTCAGTGTTGGCAGGATTATACTATTTCGTAGTCCCCTTTTCACTTCCATACTCACACTTCTACCCTTCATAATCCTCCCCAGTGATCCTATGACCTGTCTACCCTTCACTGCTCTCTCCCTAATTTCTCCTTCCATACTTCCATGTTTACACATAACTGTACCCATGTACTTAAACTCCTTCACTTCCTCCATCCTCTCACCCCTCAGAGTTATCTCACATTTCGTCCCAGTTGGTACAGCCACTCTGTAAGGTGTAGCAAAGTCAATCACTTCAGTTTCTGCTCTTTCAAATACCATCACTTTACTTTTACCCACATTCACCTTCAATTTCCTTCGTTTACACACAGACTGAAATTCGTCCACCACTCTCTGTAAATTCCTTTCACTCTCAGCCATCAGCACAGTGTCATCCGCAAACAAACTTGCCACCAGGGACCAATTTGCTTCATTCAACCTCAACTTCACCCCCAGACCATTCACTTTGGCTTTCACCTCTCTCATACAACCATCCATATATATATTGAACAGCCATGGTGACATAACACACCCCTGTCTCAGCCCTACACTAATATTAAAACTCTCACTTAGATCACCCTCTACCCGTACACATGCTTTTGCATCTGCATAAAAAGCCTCAATGCCTTTCAGTAAAGGCCCCCCAACTCCATAAATTCTCAACACCTCTGTCATAGCTTTCCTATCAACTCTATCATATGCCTTCTCCAAGTCCATGAAGGCAGCATACAACTTCTTACCCTTCCCAATATACTTCTCCACTATTGATTTTAATGCAAATATTTGGTCCACACATCCTCTACCCTTTCTGAACCCTCCCTGCTCCTCACTAACTTTATTCCCTGTTACTTCCATCAGTCTCTCAGTCAGAACCTTCCCGTAAACCTTCCCCGGTACACTAAGAAGGCTTATTCCCCTATAGCTACCACACTCATCCTTACTTCCCTTCCCCTTATACAAAGGTACAATTATGGCTCTCCTCCAATCCTCTGGCACCTCTCCCTGCCTCCACGCCAATGTACATATAAGCAACATCCACTCCACCACTTCCTCCCCCCCACACTTTAACATTTCAGCAGTTATCCCATCCACCCCCGGTGCCTTTCCCATCTTCAACTTTCCTATTGCTTTCCTAACCTCTTCCCTTCCTAAATCTCCCTGTACACCCTGTCGTCTACCACCTGCCTCCATCCCCATGCATGTCACCACCGCCTCCCCTCCCGTCCCCCCATTCATCAGACCATCAAAATGCCTCTTCCACACTTCTTTCACTTCCTCACTTCTACTCACAGTAACTCCATCCTCTCTCTTCATTCTCACACTACCAGACTTTCCTTCTCCTTTTTCTCTTTTAACCTCCTTCCAGAATAATTTCTTGTTCTCTTTAAACTTTTCACTCAGCTTCATACCAAACTCCTCATCCACTCTCCTTTTACTCTCACTCACCATCATTTTCACTTGTCTCTTACACACATTATATTCTCTTTTCCATCTCTCTCTCACTTCTTCCGGCACATTCCTCTGTAGTGTTCTCCGATATGCCTTCCTCTTATCCTCTACAGCATCTTTCACTTCTTCTGTCCACCAAGCACTCCCTTTCTTGCCCCTCTTCTGTGACTTATATCCTACTACCTCTGCTGCTGTCCTTAATACTCTCATCTTAAACATTTCATACACCGCATTCACTCCCACTCCCTCACCTATCCCCATCCTTACATCCCCCAGCGCCTCACCCACCCTCCTCTTATATTCCTCCCTATACTCTTCTACATCTAATTTCCCACTAGCCACCACCCTCTTATTCCTCACCCCTTCATCCCTCCTACTATACTCCCACTTAACCCTAACCTTCATCCTCACCAACACCGCAAAATGGTCGGAGCAATGGACCATTCCTCTCACTACTTTTGCGTCATACACATCCTTCCTCAACCTTTCATCCACTGCCACATAATCAATCAAACTCTTCTGCTCTCCTCTCTCATCCCTTCTCTTCCATGTATACCTGTGGATCATCTTGTGCTGAAAGAAGGTGTTCGCCAAGAACAACCCCCTCTCAGCACAGACATCCACCAGATATTCACCATTCTCATTTGTTCCTTCTACACCCCATTTACCCACAATATTCCCCACTTCCTCACCTCCCACCTTTCCATTCATGTCTCCCATCATCACTATTCTCCTTCCATTATCAATTCCTCTCAGACATGCATTCAGCTCTTCCCAAAACACTCTCATCTTCTCTCTCCCTGTCTTACTCTTTTCATTCACTGGTGCATAAGCACACACCCAAGCATACTTCACCAAGCCAATCTTTCCAGTCATCCATACAATCCTCGATCCATTCCACCCATGTCCATCCACTCCCTTCCACACCCACGGAGACACCAACAGCGCACACCCTTCCTTCCCTCTTCCTTTACTCTTTTCATTCATGCCCGTCCATACTACTCCTCCCTCCATTCCCTCCCACAGTCCACTCTCCCTTCCTTCCTGACACTCAACCACTCCACATCCTTTCACGTGTGTCTCCGTCACTCCCATCACATCCACTCTTCCTTTCTTAAAACATTCTACAATCTCTCGCCTCTTGGTCCCATCCGTCATTCCATTCACATTCATAGCTACCACTCTCATACAATCCCTCTTCCCTACTCCCTCTACAGGGCAACCCGGAGACCCTCCCCCGCCAGTAGCCATATCTGTCCACTCCCCCATTGGGGGGCCACTGATGGCTGGCAAGGCCAATGCAGTGCTCATTCCCGGAGGGACACGGGCCGTCGGCATTGTCAAAAGCTAAAAACAAGGTCATAAATTTAAAAGAAATTATCACAAAATATAAAAACATGTAGTCATAGAAATTAAAATCTTAAAAACACTAAAATACAATAAAAATACAATAAAAACCTTAAAACCTATATGTGGGGGAAGCTAGGTCTCACCCCCACACCGCCTTCCCCTTTGGCTCCACCTCCTGAATGGATAAAAACTAGATAAAAAAAGGAGGTGTACCCCCGAGGTCACCGCTTGGAGGCGGGGTAAGGCTTACCTACCCTTCCTGGGGAGGGGTAGGTCACCGAGGTTCTTGCTTTTCCCAATACTGATAGCAGTTAAGCACAGTAGCAATCCTCGACCTCATTGGTTACGATATTGCCACTGCGCAAAGCAGTGTTATATTATATGTTATATTATATCATTAACAATTATATATATTTATTAGTGAGGATTTATTGTATTAATAATTGTCTTCAGATAACATGTATCAGTATAATACTAATTTGTATAATTCATCATACCATTGTTGTTGTATATTACCCATAGTATTGAGTTAACATGTAACAGTGTATTTATAGCCTCACTCCCTCCAAGGGGGTGGCCACGGCAGAAGTGTCTCCAGTTGTCCCTGTTCCAACACTCCCTCCTTACTTGGTCCATCCCTACTGTCCCTCATGTTACTCTCCTTTACATACTCTGTATACAATACATTAATAATTTATATATGGAGTCCAGCATTATACTGGTACCTTACCATCATTAATACCATCAATGTTCTTCTTGTATATTACCCATAGTAGTAGGGGAGGTGGCCGAGTGGTTAGTGTTCTGGACTCATATCCTAGAGGTCGGGAGATTGATCCTCTCAGGTGAGGGCCTGAGAATATTTACTCTTCCGATTTGAGTTTGAGGCACTAACTATAAGGCCACCAAACGTCGTAAAACACCCTCACTGGTACCATAACACCCTCGCTGGTACCATAACAGCTGCAGTATTTGGGAATAACCCTCACTTCCCTCCCTCTGTGGCTGGGTACCAGTTCGGAAGTCGTGACGTGTGTGTATGAGCAGCAGTTGACCTGGGCCACGGTAACGGGCCTGATTAAGTCTATGTCCAGTGTCGGAACATAGATTAAAAAAAAAAAAAAAAAAAAAATAGTATTGAGTTAACATGTAAGAGTGCAGTACTAATTTGTATATGTTTTTTCAGGATGTATGTATGGTGACACAATACATTGGATTTTCACAGCTTTATCGGTTTTGAATAGAGGATGACACCCATTACCTTCACAACAATACCAACTATAATACCTTACCTTACCTTACCTAACCTTACCTTACCTTACCTTACCTTCACAACAATACCAACTATAATACCTTACCTTACCTTACCTTCACAACAATACCAACTATAATACCTTACCTTACCTTCACAACAATACCAACTATAATACCTTACCTTACCTTACCTAACCTTACCTTACCTTACCTTACCTTACCTTCACAACAATACCAACTATAATACCTTACCTTACCTTACCTAACCTTACCTTACCTTACCTTACCTTACCTTCACAACAATACCAACTATAATACCTTACCTTACCTTACCTAACCTAACCTTGCCTTACCTTACCTTACCTTACCTTACCTTACCTTACCTTACCTTACCTTCACAACAATACCAACTATAATACCTTACCTTACCTTACCTAACCTTGCCTTACCTTACCTTACCTTACCTTCACAACAATACCAACTATAATACCTTACCTAACCTAACCTTGCCTTGCCTTGCCTTACCTTACCTTACCTTACCTTACCTAACCTTACCTTACCTAACCTTACCTAACCTAACCTTACCTTCACAACAATACCAACTATAATACCTTACCTTACCTAACCTAACCTTACCTTACCTTACCTTACCTTACCTTACCTTACCTTCACAACAATACCAACTATAATACCTTACCTTACCTTACCTAACCTTGCCTTACCTTACCTTACCTTACCTTACCTTACCTTACCTTCACAACAATACCAACTATAATACCTTACCTTACCTTACCTAACCTTACCTTACCTTACCTTACCTTACCTTACCTTACCTTCACAACAATACCAACTATAATACCTTACCTTACCTTACCTTACCTTACCTTACCTTACCTTCACAACAATACCAACTATAATACCTTACCTTACCTTACCTAACCTTACCTTACCTTACCTTACCTTACCTTACCTAACCTTCACAACAGTACCAACTATATACTCACAATACAATAGAGGTAAGTGTGTGAAGTGAAGGGAGAGTTTACCCTGTAGTGAAATGGTAGGGATAAACCAGTTTTTGTTATCAGGCCTTACTATGGATGTAAACATAACTGTACCCCTTGTAGTGCCACAAGGAGATGTGGTTGTGTGGTGGGGGGCTGCTCCCTCCTAAAACAGGGATTGGGGGGTTGAGATGTAGAGTGTGTGTGTGGGGGGGGGGAGTTCTATGTTTGGGGCATTTTGTTTGGGAGGGTGTGTGACGTGACGAGGCTACCTCCAGTGTGGAGAGGAAGGCCTCGTATATGTATGTATGTGTGTGTGTGTGTGTATGTGTATGTGTATGTATGTATGTGTGTGTGTGTGTTTTCATCTTGGCAACAACAGTCAAACAGTGTGTGTGTTTTCAGTACAAGAATATTATTATAGTACTGGTGTGTATGTGTGTGTGTGTGTGTGTGTGTTCAAAGGATAGTGATAAATGTATTTTCATCTTATATTGAGAGCCTACGAGAGAGAGTAAGTAAGTAATTAAGTAAATATTTATTGGTTATTTCATACCAAGGTATATTAATATTAAATTTATCTTCAAGACAGGAAAATATATGAGTAATGGTAGATGGTTTTTACTCTCATCATTTTCACTCAATAAATTCTGCTGGCATTAAATATTGCAAGATATTAATTTTGGCCCCAACTTTATTGCATATCAATGATCTTGTGTCTATGTACAGTCACGGACAATAATTAATCATCCACCTATAGGTAACTCTAACAAATTACTATCTAAAGTTTTCATGTTTTGTTATTATGTATTTGTTGTTGTTGTTGTTTTGACTAGTCTGTAATTACTGCTTTTAGTGAAATAGAAGATGGTAATTAACCTATTTATTAGAAACAGTTAGATAGAGATAGTGAGAGAGGGAGGAAGAAAGAAAACATTTACGTGATAATTGCTATTGAATATTTTCATGTTTTGTTATTATGTAGTTGTTGTTTTGACTAGTCAGTAATTACTGCTTTTAGTGAAATAGAAGATGGTAATTAACCTATTTATTAGAACCAGAGGGAAGCTGTCAAACATTTACATGAGTCAACCCAATGTAGATGAATATTATTGTCTGTGACTGTACAACACAATATGTGTTAGGGGGGTGTGGGAGTAGGGGACAGGCTTTATACCCACCCGAACCCTGTCCCCCTATTGCCGCACCCCCCTAAACCCCCCCCCCCAAGCCTGTCCCCCTACTCCCGGACCCCCCTAAAGCCTGTCCCCCTACTCCCGCACTCCTCCACCCATTATATATATTATATTGTTACTTATTGTTTCTTGAGTTAGTCAGGAGACATGGGCTTTCTCTTACCACTCTCATTTGTGTTCACAGAAAGCCAACCCACCCTCTAAGAACACTTGCTATAGTTATTGTTAATTGGATATCTTTGTACCATTACTATTTGGTGTGTTACAACACTTGTACTAAGTGTTCAAGTGCTTGGAAGGTTGTGCTGGTTGAACATGGAGTAATACAGTTATGTTTTGTTCAAGTGCTTGGGAGGTTGTGCTGGTTGAACATGGAGTAATACAGTTGTGTTCTGTTCAAGTGCTTGGAAGGTTGTGCTGGTTGAACATGGAGTAATACAGTTGTGTTCTGTTCAAGTGCTTGGAAGGTTGTGCTGGTTGAACATGGAGTAATACAGTTATGTTCTGTTCAAGTGCTTGGAAGGTTGTGCTGGTTGAACATGGAGTAATACAGTTATGTTCTTTTTTTTGTCAAGTTTTTCCTCAAACCTTTGGTATGATTAATTAAAGACCCTGTGATGGTTTTTGAGACTTGGTTGGTGTCTCGTGATTCCTCCTGACTATGCCACCAGACAAGCTCCTTCCTTCCACATAGATAGTGTTTAGTGATAATATTTGAAGGACTCATTTACCTCCAATTTTCTGACTACATCACAGGGTCCCTTAATTAAAGGCTACACCACCTGGATAAAATATTGAGGGGTCCTTGGACAGTGGACTACCAACACCTCCTTCCTTACCTTTACAGCCACACTGCCACCTAGTTAGTCCACAGAATATTTTCAAGTAACACACTTTCTGTCTGATGCATAATGATTGTCTGGTAGCAAAAAGTGTCTCTTAAATCTGAAATCCTTTAAATGGGGGTCCATTAAATCAAGGGTCGAGTGTATTAGGAAAATACCATATATTTCAAGTGTCGAGTGTATTAGGAAAATACCATATATTTCAAGTGTCGAGTGTATTAGGAAAATACCATATATTTCAAGTGAACAGTGTTTTTTTCTGACACCTAGCAAATGATAGCTAGGGCTAGGAAAAGGAAAGTCATACAGAGTATATACATAATGATATATGATATTGGAGCCATGAGAGGTACACAAGTAATGTGAATTGATACAATAGCCTGGGGATGTTCTTTTGTTATGTGTTGTACTCTGTGTTAGGAGGGAACAGTACAGTTGTGGTCAATAATAATCATCCACATATGGGAATCTCAAACAATTTACTGCCTTTTTTTGTTATTTTTATCATACAATAGTTTTATCTTGATTAACATATGTGAATACATTTTTTATCTCAATTTCATGTAGTTGACTTATGGCTGTGTGTCACCCCCAGGTCACCCCCCAGGTCACCCCCAGGTCACCCCCTAGGTCACCCCCCAGGTCACCCCCAGGTCAGGAGGAAGTGCAGCAGACATTGGTGAAGACAGTGTAGGACTTGGAACTACCTGACAGTGTGGTTGGTTGGGGAGCATCCTAACAAACTATATTTTGTGGATATGGAGACTGAGTTTGTTGTTGGATATAATTAAAACTGACAAGTGTGGTTGGTTGGGAAGCTAACAAACAAACAAACTACACAACCCGTCTTTGTGAGTCTATGTGTACTTATGTGTAGGGATTGGGGGGTTGAGATGTAGTGTGTGTGTGTGTGTGTGGGGGGGGGAGGGGGAGGGAGTTCTATGTTTGGGCATTTTGTTTGGGAGGCTGTGTGACGTGACAAGAGGAAGGCCTGGTGTGTGTATGTGTATGTATGTATATGTGTGTGTGTGTGTGAATGTATATGTATGTGTGTGTATGTATGTATGTGTATGTATATATGTATCTGTATGTGTATGTATGTATATGTATGTGTGTATGTAGGCCTCATATATGTGTATGTATGTATATTATTATGTGTTTGGGAGGGTGTGTGACGTGACGGGGGCTACCTCCAGCGTGGAGATGAAGGCCTCGTATATGTATGTATGTATGTATGTACAGTCGTGGTCAATAATAATCATCCACATATGGGAATCTCAAACAATTTACTGTCTAATGTTTTCACGTTCACATATATGATTTTATTATTTTAAGTAGTGTGTAGCTACTTGTATTAAATTAAAAGATGGTAGTTAACGTGTGTGTGTGTGTGTGTGTGTTATTGTTTTAAGTAGTGTGTAGCTACTTGTATTAAATTAAAAGATGGTAGTTAACGTGTGTGTGTGTGTGTTATTGTTTTAAGTAGTGTGTAGCTGCTTATATTAAATTAAAAGATGGTAGTTAACGTGTGTGTGTGTGTGTGTGTTATTATTTTAAGTAGTGTGTAGCTACTTGTATTAAATTAAAAGATGGTAGTTAACGTGTGTGTGTGTGTGTATTATTGTTTTAAGTAGTGTGTAGCTACTTGTATTAAATTAAAAGATGGTAGTTAACGTGTGTGTGTGTGTGTTATTGTTTTAAGTAGTGTGTAGCTGCTTGTATTAAATTAAAAGATGGTAGTTAACCTATTTATTGGAAAGTTTATCATCTAAGGAACAGAGGGAAGCTGTCAAACTCTTACGTGAGTTACCCCTATATGGATCATTATATTTGACACCAACTGTATGTATGTTTTTTACCAATATATTTTATTTTGGGTAACATTTCAATAATATTATCTGGGATGCCTGTATATATATAGGGTCCATTCCACAGTGGTTGGTATTGGTTTGTAAGCACGCAAACAAAAGAATTTTAGCCGTGTAAATGACTTCTGGGTGAATTATTTAATGAATTTTGTGATTAAACTATACAGTGATTATTATTATTATTATTATTATTATTATTATTATTATTGTTATTATTATTGTTATTATTATTATTGTTATTATTATTACTATTATTATTATTACTGGTATTATTATTTTTATTATTATTATTATTATTAAATGACTTGTGGGTGAATTATTTAATGAATTTGGTGAGTAAACTATACAGTGATCATTATTATCTAACTGTTGGATAGATTTTGTGAATACGGATACTCACCTTTTGGAAAATAATGAAGCCTTACAAGTGTGGTTGGTTGGTTGGGAAGCTAACAAACCAATACCACTGTGGAATCAACCCATGTACAGTTGGCCACAGAAATTCTTACACAGGTTACATGGAAAAAGAAGTTATTAATTGATTATTGTGAATGTACTGTAATGAATAGTTTACCAAGTGACTCTTATCATTACAAAACAACAAACCTAATAATAATAATAATAATAATCACTGTATAGTTTACTCACCAAATTCATTAAATAATTCACCCACAAGTCATTTAATAATAATAATAATAATCACTGTATAGTTTACTCACCAAATTCATTAAATAATTCACCCACAAGTCATTTAATAATAATAATAATAATAATAATAATAATAATCACTGTATAGTTTACTCACCAAATTCATTAAATAATTCACCCACAAATCATTTAATAATAATAATAATAATAATGTTGTATTGCAGTTACATATATAATCTTAACCTTTTATCTTTCTCTATGCATCTTCTTTCACACTTTCTATGTAAGGTTAGACAGCTGTTTCTCTCTATTTCACACACACTGTCTGTCTGTCTGTCTCCTTTCCTGTGCCTTCTTTGATATTATTATTATTATCAATATTATTATTATTATTAATATTATTGTTAATATTATTATTATTATTTTTATTTTTATTATTATTATTATTATTATTATTTTTATTATTAATATTATTAATATTATAAGTTGGCTTCATATCCACCTGTGTATGTATTAGGTTTTATAATTATTAGGTTTTGTAAAAATTATAAATTGTATAATTATTAGATTTAGTAAGAATTATAAACTAATTTGGTTATATATTTGTTACAGAGTTTTGGAATTAACTGGAATTAACTGGAGTTTTGGAATTAACTGGAGTTTTGGAATTAACTGGAATTGTACAAGTATGAGACCTCCTTCCATCTATAACAACAACAACAACAACACATTATTATAGATTACTGTAAGTATTTGTATTCATGGTATATACAGTACTATGGTTCTGTTGTCTTTATATGGAGACATTGTATGTACCATGGATGTGTGTGTGTGTGTGTGTTTGGAGGCTTCTGATTCCTCCTGACTATGCCATGAAACAAGCTCCTTCCATATATGTGTGTGAGAGAGAGGGAGAAAGAGTGTGTGTCAGAGGGAGAGACAATGTGTGTGTGTGTTTGGAGGCTTCTGATTCCTCCTACCCATGCCATGAAACAAGCTCCTTCCATATATGTGTGTGAGAGAGAGAGAGAGAAAGAGTGTGTGTCAGAGGGAGAGACAATGTGTGTGTGTGTGTTTGGAGGCTTCTGATTCCTCCAAACTATTCCATAAAACAAACTCCTTCCATATAGAAATGTTCTTACTCTTGCATTCTGTAAATAGAAATCAGAAAAAAAAACAATACCACACATAGTTATTCACGGTAAATTTACAGAAGTACTGAGTTCACTATATTGTATATTTTAGTATCATTACCCACTATTTTGGACCATTCTAACACACTTTTCATCTATGGTGTTTCTCTCAGAAATGCCCTGTTTTACAAATATAATTTGGAAATTAGTTTGACCTAACCTGACCTAACCTAGACTACAGCAGACTACCGGGACCTAACCTGGGCAAACTACCGGGATATAACCAGTATAAACTATCATAAAGTGACCGGGATAAATTCCCGGGACCTAGCCGGATGTGGTAACACTGCTCAGCCCTAGCCAAGAACACAGTACTTGTGTAATAATACCCTCATAATAAATAATGAATGAAGAATACAAATTACATTATTATTGAAGAATACAAAACAAATAATAAATGAAGAATAACAAATTAAGAATAAATAAATGACTGCAAAATAAATAATAAATTAAGAATAAAAAATTATATATATTTTGCATTCTATTTAATTTGAGCTTGAACAATGAAGCAGGGTTGGGTTATCATCCAAAGATACTGTACAGGGATGGAGAGTGACCAACAATCTATTATTATGGTACCATATGTACAATTATCTTATCCAATTGTGCATATTTTGGTTTGCTTGGTTAGGCTCCTTCCACACGAGAGTGGGTGGGTGGTAGGCACAAGTGGTAAATGGCTGCCAGAGACCGTTTGATATGGTAACACTTGTATAAAGCGAGAGAATTTCACTGGGTTGCCCGTGCCTGCTGTCTTTTTGGCTCGTGTGGATGGGACTTAATATTAAGGGGGTGCTGTGGGTCGGGGGGGGGGGGGTGCGGTGGGTTTTGGGTGGGTCGGGGGGGGTGCCGGAGTAGGGGGACAGGCTTTATGGGGGTGCGGGAGTAAAGGACAGGCTTGGGGGAAAGTGACCATCAATCTATTATGGTACCGTATGTACAATTATATTATCCACTTTGACATTCTTTGGTTTGCTTGGTTAGTGAGTACAGTAGTTGCTTGTATCCAGTTTACATTCTTTGGTTTGCTTGGTTAGTGAGTACGGATAGTTGCTTGTATGATATGGTACGTATAAATTGTGTAATGTGTGCAAGTCCACAAGGAAGGAAAGAAACATGGAGTCCCAAGCTCTTTCGTGTATTCACATCTTGAGGGGAAATACAGATGTGAATACACGAAAGCACTTGGGACTCTGTGTTTCTTTCCTTCCTTGTGGACTTACACATATTCCTGGATCACGTGCCCAAAGTGATTTATTTGCAAATTGGGTAATATTAAAGCATTTGTCCATAATGTCTTTTTGACTCAAGGTTTTCAGGATGCAATGTTTAATAGTGTGTTTGTAACCAATCTGTTGTTTACATCTGTCACAAATGAGTGTTTTGGGAGATCTCCCCCCAACCAATCTCCAAAAACACTAATGATTTCGTTGCCTTATCATCTGTATACTATTCTGGATAGTGGACAGTAGAATATATGGTCATACTTTGAGTAAAGTGCACAAAGTGTATGCAAAAGGTACAACAAAAAATAATGTAATTTTGTAGCGTACTTTTAGCATAATTCCATACCAGCCTTGAT
>JAWQEG010002609.1:140000-155000 GCA_033782935.1 Petrolisthes cinctipes | reverse complement strand
AGAGAAAGTGAACACAATGATTACTGAGGTCCTGATATGTTTATGTATGTGTGTATGTGTGTGTATGTACGTGTGTCTGTGTGTGTGTGTATGTGTGTGTGTGTGTGTGTGTGTTTATGTATGTGTGTGTGTGTGTATGTATGTGTGTTTATGTATGTGTGTGTGTGTGTATGTATGTATGTATGTGTGTGTACATGTGTGTCTGTGTGTGTGTGTGTCTGTGTGTGTGTGTATGTATGTGTGTGTGACATAATGATAGGTTTATATTCTCCTATATTAACCTTTTATCAAACCTTTCCTTTACACACTTTATCAACATGTTCTTTCTTCCTTCTTTATTTTCTTTCCTCTCTCCTCTCTTTATTCTGCCTTTTTTCTTATGCCTCTCTTTATTTTTCCTCTTTCTCCTCTCCTTTTATCCATCTTCTCTTATTTCCCCTCTGTCTCTTCCTCTCTCTTTATTCTTGCTTTCTCCTTTCCTCTCTCTTTATTCGTTCTACTATTTCCTTCTTCTATATCTTCTCTTTATCTCCTTGCTTTCTTTTTTCCTTCATAGATATTTATTCTCTTATTTTCTCTTATTCCTCCTTCTATATTATTTACTTATTTCTTTTTCTCTCTTATTCCTTCTTTGTCTCTTATCTCTCTTATTCCTTCTGGTACCAGATGAACAAAAGGACCACATGAACAAAAATAAAAATAATAATAATAAAAACAATAATAATAATAATAAAAATAGAAATAATAATAATAATAATAAAAACAATAATAATAAAAATAGAAATAATAATAATAATAATAAAAACAATAATAATAATAATAAAAATAGAAATAATAATAATAATAATAAAAACAATAATAATAATAATAAAAATAGAAATAATAATAATAATAATAATAAAAACAATAATAATAATAATAATGGGTGTTCTTTTGCTTGAAAAAATAGTTTGGAGGAATAATTTACTCCAGATTTACCAACACTACTTCCAACTTAAGGTGATATTATTTTGTTGGTGAATTGGAAGGTGTGTGATTATTATTATTATTATTATTATTATTATTATTATTATTATTATTATTATTATTATAACTATTATTATTATTATCATCACTATTATTATTATTACTATCATTATTATTATTATCATTATTATTATTACTATTATTATCGTTATTATTATTATTATTATTATTATTATTATTATTATTATTGAGTGCTATTGATTCCTCCAAACACATCCCTTAATTATTAGTACCATTGAGAGTGTGTTTTCTGGTAGAGTTAGGAGGAATCAGTAGCACTCAATAATAATAATAATAATAATGATAATAATAATAATAATAATGATAATAATAATAATAATAATAATGATAATAATAATAATAATAATAATAATAGTAATAATAATAATAGTAATAATAATAATAATAATAGTAATAATAATAATAATAATAATGATAGTAATAGTAATAATAATAATAATAGTAATAATAATAATAATAATAATAATAATAGTAATAATAATAATCAGTAGCCTTCCAATTAACCAAGAAAATCTCTCTTGAAATGGTTTTCCTTCCTCCCTGCCTTTTTTGTATACAACACTTTACGTTAACTCAACCCCCTCAATTATTATTATGAGGTGGTGCAAAATCATACACGTGTTGTTCTTTATTACCAAGATTATTATTATTATTATTATTATTATTATTATTATTATGAGGTGTTGTTAAATCATACATGTGTTGTTCTTTATTACCAAGATTATTATTATTATTATTATTATTATTATTATTATTATTATTATGAGGTGTTGTTAAATCATACACGTGTTGTTCTTTATTACCAAGATGATTATTATTATTATTATTATTATGAGGTGTTGTTAAATCATACATGTGTTGTTCTTTATTACCAAGATTAGTATTATTATTATTATTATTATTATTATTATTATTATTATTATTATGAGGTGTTGTTAAATCATACACGTGTTGTTCTTTATTACCAAGATGATTATTACGATGGAAGGAAAGTGTTGGTGGATATTTTACTGTGACTGTACTTAAGGGGGTGCAGAAGTAGGGGACAGGCTTCGGGGGAACTGGGGGGGTGCGGGAATAGGGGGACAGGCTTGGGGTGGGTAGAAAGCCGGTCCCCTATTCCCGCACCCCCCCTAACCCCCCCCCCCAGCCTGTCCCCCTACTCCCGCACCCCCCCAGTTCCCCCCGAAGCCTGTCCCCTACTCCTGCACCCCCTTAAGTACAGTCACAATCAAATATCCACCAACAAATTTAATAATACTTCTTGGTTAAGTCAGAAATAATATTCTGTGTTATTATTATAAAGTTGAATAATTTCCTTTAAATTAATTAGGTTGTATTTTGTTACAGATTTGTGGAGTTCAGTTGTACAAGAGACTTAACAACCTTTATTATTCACTGTGTTCATCCTTACATCAACTACTACTACTACTACTACTACTACTAGTTAATGTGAGTGTTTTATGAAGTTACTGTGTGTGTGTGTGTGTGTGTGTGATGTTTCTCTCTCCACTAACACACACACACAGGTATTATAATAACAGTAACATATTGTGTGTGTGTGTGTGTGTGATATTTCTCTCTGCACACACACACACACACACACACAAAATGTTAATGTCGTTATCAAAACTGTGTGTGTGTGTGTGTGTGTATTTGTCACACACACAATGTTATATTGTTGTTATAATATCTGTGTGTGTGTGTGTGTGTATTTGTCACACACACACAGTATTATAATAACACTAAGGAGATAATACACTGTTGGTACATTGGAGTATCTTGATTCCTCCAAAGTATGTCAGAAAACAGAACCAGATGAACAAAAATAATGGTGTTTGTTTTGTTGTTTGGAATAGTTTGGAGGAATTAATTGTTCCAGATTTATATTGGAGTGTCTTGATTCCTCCAAACTATTCCAGGAAACTACAGGAATAGTTTGGAGGAATTAATTGTTCCAGATTTATATTGGAATGTCTTGATTCCTTCAAACTATGTCAGGAAACTACTTCAACATTTTGACAATGGTGTTCTGTTGTTGCTTGGAATAGTTTGGAGGAATCAGTTGCTCCAGAATTACATTGGAGCATCTTGATTCCTCCAAAGTATGCCAGGAAACATGACAATGGTGTTCTGTTGTTGGTTGGAATAGTTTGGAGGAATCAATTGCTCCAGATTTACCAACAACACTGTACTATCCCCTAAAGTTATATTTGAACTCTTAAGCTCCTTCCACACGAGGCAAAAAAACTTCGGGCAGACACTGTTACCAATATCGTGGGTGTGGCACAAGTGGTAAATAGCTGCCAGAGACCGTTCGATCTGGTAACACTGGTAAAAAGCGAGAGAATTTCACTGGGTTGCTTCTTTATGCCTTGTGTGGATGGGACTTTACAGGTATAAAATTATCACTGATGTTGTTATAATATTTGTCTGTGTGACACACAGACATACAGTATTATAATAACATCAATAATTTTTACTTGAACCTGATGTTATAATAATATTTGTCTGTCTGTGTGTGAGTGAGAGTGAGTGATATCTCTCTCTCCCTCTCTCTCACACACACACAGTATTATAACATCATCAATAATTTTTACTTGAACTGTACATCATTTTAGGTATGTAATTATCACTGATGATGTTATAATATTTGTCTGTGTGTGTGGTATTTCTCTCACACACACACGCAGACCTATTATAATAACATCAATAATTTTTAATTGAACCCTACACCCTTACAGGTATAAATTAATTAATTTATTCACCTGGTGGAATTATAATTGTTAATTAATACTATAGAGGTTTTTTAATAAATTATACTAATTAATAATGTATTTAATTTTTATTTCCTGTTATTATACACTGTATTATATTAGAGGTTGTGTTCTTCTGTCTTGTTGTTGTTCTCTCCTCTCGTGTTGTTGTTCTCTCTCGTGTTGTTCTCTCCTCTCGTGTTGTTGTTCTCTCTCGTGTTGTTCTCTTGTGTCCTCCTCCTCTTCCTTTTCTCTCTCTCTCTCACTTGTCACCTGTAAAATAAACAAATTAATTAGTGTTAAGGTCATATCTAAATAGAAAAATAAATAAATTTGGAGCAAATGATTCCTCCAAGCTACATACATACATACAAACTGTATATTATATAAATTATACTGGGCAATTAGGTTGATCAGAAAACAGACACCTTCAATGGTACTAATAATTTAGGGATGTATTTGGAGGAATCAGTAGCACTCAATAATAATAAAAATAATAATAATAAAAATAAAAATAATAATAATAAAAATAATAATAATAAAAATAATAATAAAAACAATAATAAAAAAAACAATAAAAATAATAATAAAAATAACCTAACTACCAGAAAACAGATACCTTCAATGGTACTAATAATAATTTAGAGATGTGTTTGGAGGAATCAATAATAATAATAAAAATAATAATATTCTCTTAAGTGAATTTGAAGGCTACTGATTCCTCCTAACTATTTTTCCAAGCAACAACAGAACACCAGGAAACATTTGGAGGAATCACAGACCTTCCAATTCAATAAACAAATTAATTTTCCCTTTAACTCAGAGAGCCATATAGAAATAATATATTAATAATAATAAGGGAGCCATATAGAAAGTGATTTGTACAGTCAGAGACAAATGTAAACCTGTAATTTATCATTAACAAGTATGTATGTATGTTTGTTTGTTGATAGTAACAGACTGTATGTCAAGTTTATATTAAGGTGACAGAACTTTGTTGGTAGTAAATGTGGACCAACTGACACACACACAGAGAGAGAGAGAATGGAAGGAAGAAAGGAATGAGTGAGTGAATGGAGAGAGAGAGAAATACAACAATGTAATTCCATAAACACTTACAGTTGATGTTGTTGTTGTTGTTGTTGTTGTAGTTCCTCAAGGTGTCTGGCCGAGCATCCCCGAGTTCCTATAGTTATACTGTACTTGTACTGTTGTTGTTGTTGATGCTTGTACTGTTGATATTGTTGTTGTTGTTGTTGATGGAAGGAAGAACACAGTGGACAACAAACAATGAAGGTTCCTCAGTCTCTTGTTACAAGTCCACAACTCTGTAACAACAAAATACAACCTATTTAATTTATGGATGAGCAAAGATAAGGTTAATTCTATGTCTCTTATCTCTATTACAACTCCACTCTACAACTCTCTATATTACAACTCCACTCCACAACTCTGTAATAATAAAATATAACCTGTTTACTCAACTCTACAACTCTCTAATAACAAAATACAACCTATTTAATTTATGGATGAGCAGAGATATGTGAAGAAATGTATTAAGGTTAATTAATTCTATGTCTCTATTACAACTCAACTCTACAACTCTCGAATAACAAATTACAACTTATTTTGATGGTAAATTGGAGGGCTAAGCCAATCTTTTAAACTATGACAACAAACAACAACAGATCCATTATTAGTAACATTGAAGACATCTGTTTCCTGACATAATAATAATAATAATAATAATAATAATAATAATAATGATAATAATAATAATAATAATCGTCCAGTATATCTATGTATAATAATAATAATCACTATATAGTTTACTCACCAAATTCATTAAGTAATTCACCCATAAGGCATTAACAAGGCTAAGATTCTTTCGTTTGCGTGCTTACAAACCAAAACGAACGACTGTGGAATCAACCCCAAGACACCAAACAACAACAGATCCACTATTAGTAACATAGAGAGACAGAGAGACAGACAGACAGACAGACAGACAGACAGACAGACAGACAGACAGACAGACAGACAGACAGATAGATAGATAGATAGATAGATAGATAAGAGAGAGAGAGAGAGAATTAATTTGGGTGGTGATAAAAAATGAGAAATTATTTGTGAGAAGAAAATATACAGAATAAAATTAGGGTCTTATGAATGAAATACTAGAACAGAAACAAAATTAAAAACTTGACTGTAAAGGCCATATGTAAGAATGTTGGTATTGGTTTGTAAGCACGCAAACAAAAGAATGTTAGCCGTGTAAATGACTTGTGACTGAATTATTTAAAGAATTTTGTGAGTAAACTATACAGTGATTATCATCATTATTATTATTAAATGACTTCTGGCTGAATTATTTAATGAATTAGTTAAGTAAACTATAGAGTGATCATTATTATTAATATTATTATTATTATGTTCGATAGATTTTGTGAATGTGGAAAATAATGAAGCCTTACAAGTGTGGTTGGTTGGGAAGTCAACAAACCAATACCACTGTGGTATCAACCCTAAAATAATGAAGCCTTACAAGTGTGGTTGGTTGGGAAGCTAACAAACCAATATATACCACTGTGGAATCAACCCATAGTAATGTTGTAACACAATATATTATACACAGATGATAGATACACTTCTCATATGGTAAATTACTTATGTTGTTTAGAATAAAAACTGGTTCAGAGTGTAACTATCTGGTCATATTACCATTATTAAGTACAGTAAAATATCCACCCACACTTTCCTTCTATCGTGGTAAATATCTTGGTAATAAAGAACAACACGTGTATGATTTTGCAACACCTCATAATAATAATAATAATAATATCTACCAACATATCTATTTTGGTTGGACACCTTGGGCAAGACAGTTGTTTGGCTCCACGTATCATGTCTGTTTTTGTCGTCAGATAGTGCTTGTTCCAATCCCGCTTGGACAACAAAAACACGACATATTTACTCACCCTGTATTAAATTAAAAGGATATATTTTTTGGTTGGTAAAAAAAATATGAGAATAGATTTATGAAAAACCACGAACTCACCAAGAGTAAGTCAACAAATAAGTCAGTGAGTCAGCCACCTAGCCAGTCAGCCAACCAGCCAGCCAGCCAATCAGTCAGCCAGTCAGCCAACCAGCCAGTCAGTCAGCCAATAAACCAAGGTGGTACAATTCCTGCAAAATAAAACTATATTAATACAGTATATATCTTTCATATATGCACGTGTCTGTATAATTATTTACAATACAATATAATTATAAATGGTATATTAAACAGAATGGAATATGTAAAAGTCAAATAAAAATGTAAGAGAAACTGGATTTTTTTTCTGTTTACATAGTCGTAGAATTGAGATATAAAAGTTAAATAAAAAAATAAGAGAAACTGGTTTTTATCTGTTTACATAGTCATAGAATTGAGATGTAAAAGTTAAATAAAAAAAAATATTTTTTTTTTTACATAGTTGTAGAATTGACATATAAAAGTAAAAAAAAAAAAAAAAACTTTTTTTTTTTTTTTTTACATAGTCATAGAATTGACATATGAAAGTTTAGAGTTTGAATGTTAAAATGTGAGATATTTTAAGAGACTTTTGGACATAAAAAAAAGGTTTGAAGACCATTGTATTATAACATATCAGGCTTGGATTTAAGTACAGTCGGTGTCAAATATATATACACACGTACGTAGGCATTTATACATACAGATACATACACACAGGTATGTAGACATATATACACACAGATACAGACACATATATATACACACACTTATAATACAGGCATACACACACGGTAATATACACACAGATAAAGTCAGTGTCAAATATAATGATCCATATAGGGGTAACTCACGTAAGAGTTTGACAGCTTCCCTCTGTTCCTTAGATGATAAACTTTACAATAAATAGGTTAACTACCATCTTTTAATTTAATACAAGCAGCTACACACTACTTAAAACAATAACACACACACACACACACGTTAACTACCATCTTTTAATTTAATACAAGCAGCTACACACTACTTAAAACAATAACACACACACACACACGTTAACTACCATCTTTTAATTTAATACAAGCAGCTACACACTACTTAAAACAATAACACACACACACACACAGGTTAACTACCATCTTTTAATTTAATACAAGCAGCTACACACTACTTAAAACAATAACACACACACACACACACACACGTTAACTACCATCTTTTAATTTAATACAAGCAGCTACACACTACTTAAAACAATAACACACACACACACAGGTTAACTACCATCTTTTAATTTAATACAAGCTGCTACACACTACTTAAAACAATAACACACACACACACACACACACACACGTTAACTACCATCTTTTAATTTAATACAAGCAGCTACACACTACTTAAAATAATAACACACACACACACACACACACGTTAACTACCATCTTTTAATTTAATACAAGCAGCTACACACTACTTAAAACAATAACACACACACACACACAGGTTAACTACCATCTTTTAATTTAATACAAGCAGCTACACACTACTTAAAATAATAACACACACACACACACGTTAACTACCATTTTTTAATTTAATACAAGCAGCTACACACTACTTAAAACAATAACACATACACACACACGTTAACTACCATCTTTTAATTTAATACAAGCAGCTACACACTACTTAAAACAATAACACACACACACACACACACACACACACACACACACACTACTTAAAACAATAACATCATATGTGAACGTGAAAACATTAGATAGTAAATTGTTTAAGATACCCATATGTGGATGATTATTATTAACACCGACTGTACATACATACATACAAACTGTATATTATATAAATCACACACAGCAATTAGGTTGATCTTAAAAGGGACCCTGTCTTGTAGTAAAAAAAATTGGAGGAAAATGAGTCCTTCAAATATTGCCACGAAACACACACACCTATATGGAAGGAGGAATCAGAAGCCTCCAAACACACACACACACACACACACCTATATGGAAGGAGTTTGTTTTGTGGCATGGTTAGGAGGAATCGGAAGCCTCCAAACACACCACACACACACACACACATACACACATCGCTTGGAAGGAGCTGGTGTCTTTTGTGGTATAAGGAAGGAAGGAAAGAAGGAAGGAAAGAAAGGAATGAAGGAAGAATGAAAGGAAGGAAGGAAGAAGTAGTGAACATTAAGGGAAGGGAGATATATATATTGATAGATGATAGTGCTTCATTAAAAGATGTATTTTAACCAGTAATGAATAGTATCTCTGGGCAAGATACTAAATAGAAAATGAGGCACTCTAGCAGGTTAGGTTAGGTTAGATGAAGTGTTGTATTCTAAAAGCAACACCAATAGGGACAATAAACAGGTTAGTTAGTGTTAAGGGGGTGCGGGAATAGGGGGACAGGCTTGGGGGGGGGGTTAGGGGGGTGTGGGATTAGGGGACAGGATTGGGGGATGCGGGAGTAGGGGGCAGGCTTGGGGGAGGCTTAGGGGGGTGCAGGAGTAGGGGGACAGGCTTGGGGGTGTGGGAGTAGGGGACAGGCTTAGGGGAGGATTAGGGGGGTGAGGGAGTAGGGGACAGGATTGGGGGGTGCAGGAGTAGGGGGACAGGCTTGGGGGGGGGGGGGGTTAGAGGGGGGGGGGGGGTTAGAGGGGTGCGGGAATAGGGAGCAGGCTTTCTACCCACCTCCAAGCTTGACCCACTAATCCCGCACCCCCCTAACCCCCCCCCCCCAAGCCTGTCCCCTACTCCCACACCCCCCTAACCCACCCCCCAAGCCTGTCCCCTACTCCCGCACCCCCCTAACCCCCCCCCCAAGCCTGTCCCCCTACTCCCGCACCCCCCCTAAACCCCCCCCCAAGCCTGTCCCCCTACTCCCACACCCCCTTAGACAGCAGTATGGTAGCAGAAATTTATAACAAAATATTGAGAAGGTAGAAGAGAAGTGTTAAAATGACAAGGAATGAAAATATGACATTAAATGAGAAGGTAGTAGAACTTAAGGAACAACTTCAATATGTACAGTCAGCTGCAGAAATTCGCGTCCATCTCATGTATTTAATATTGCTAATATGACCAGATACTTGCATTCTGAACCAGTTTCCATTTTAACAACATAAGTAATTTACCATATGAGAACTATATCTGTCATCTCTGTATTAAAATTGTATTATAACATAACTATAACTAATACATTATAACATTACTATAGTTAAAATATTACAACATATGTAATTTACCATATGAGAACTATATCTGTTATCATCTCTGTATTAAAATGGTATTACAACATAACTATAACTAATACATACACAGGTGGAAATGAAGGGAACTTATGCTGCCGACTGTACACAAACATAAATGAAGCCCTGGAGGAAAATGTCAGGTATGAAAGAAATTGATGAGAAAATAATAATGAAGTAGAAAGAGAGTTGATTTGATATCCTGTGATTCAGTTGTGGAACAGGTAATAAACAGAACAGTGAGATAAACTCCAGGAATAGAAGCAGTTAATATTTTAGGTTAGGTTAGGTTGGGTTAGGTTGGGTTAGGTTGGGTTGGGTTAGGTAACAGAACAGTGAGATAAACTCCAGGAATAGAAGCAGTTAATATTTTAGGTGATAAAAAGAATATAGAACAGGAAGTGGTGGTAGAAATTAACAAACAAAAAAAGTGAGTGAATGTCGAGAGAAATTAAAAATTATCTTTGCAGAAATTTTTAGAAATTAATAGAAATTTTCAGGTGAGGTTGAATGGGCAAAACAAGGAAATAAAATAGAAGAAGAAGAGATTAAAAAGGTGATAAGAAGTAATGAAAAACTGCTAAGGTAGTAGAGTTGGTGTCAAATATAATATCCATATAGGGGTAACTCACGTAAGAGTTTGACAGCTTCCCTCTGTTCCTTAGATGATAAACTTTCCAATAGATAGGTTAACTACCATTGTTTAATTTAATACAAACAGCTACATACTACTTAAAACAATAATATCGATAACTCTGTGTCCCTGGTGTCCCTTCTCTGTGCAACAGGTTACTTAGGGTAGTAGGGATAGATGGGAAGGAGAATACAGGTGTATGTGTTTCTGGAGGATGAAAGTGGGAGGGACTGTTGGCCTGTCACACTGGGAATACACAGATATAGAGGAGGGTGTGTCACTATTATTGGAGGTGATAGTATATAATTATAGTATTTGTACCAATACACTTGCAGTACCTACATCAATATACGAGGTGTACACTCCATCAAAAAAGTATCGCGCATTTCCCTCGTAAAACATTCTGACACCTAAGACGATGGCTACTGAAAACGAGTTTGTTTATCATGAGCTGTAGTGATCATTTACAGAACCATCGGACACCACCTGTGCCACACTTTTTTGATCCAGTGTACAGTCAGCGGCAAAAGTCCTGTCACTTCACTTGCTTCACCGAGGCACGCGATGTTCATAGACTCGAGATTATTAAGTGTAGAAAACGTGTGTATTTCTCGAGTCCATGAACACTCTCTCTCTCGGTGAAGCAGGTGAGGCGACAGGACTTCTGCCGCCGACTGTACATAATTAATATGACAATGCCGTGTACTGCAGTGTACATCCACTCAGGTGGAGAATGTTCACACAATTGGTTGTTCACACACTTGTTCCCAGCCACCAAACATCCACACTGCATTGTCTCAAAACATGTTCACGAGTTTGTACGTCCAAACGAGACATGTCGAACATGTCTGAGGCAATGTTTTGAAAATGTCTCCAAACATGTCTCAGTACCGTGTGGCCGAGGCTTAACACACACACACACACACACACCTATATGGAAGGAGCTTGTTTCATGGCATGGTTAGGAGGAATCAGAAGCCTCCAAACACACACACACACACACACACACATTCTCTCTCTAACACACACACACACACACACCTATATGGAAGGAGCTTGTTTCATGGCATGGTTAGGAGGAATCAGAAGCCTCCAAACACACACACACACACACACACACACACACACACACACACACCTATATGGAAGGAGCTTGTTTCATGGCATGGTTAGGAGGAATCAGAAGCCTCCAAACACACACACACACACACATCCATGGTACATACAATGTCTCCATATAAAGACAACAGAACCATCGTATACACCATGAATGTTGTTGAATATGGTACAATGTAACTTTACAAATACTTACAGTAATCTATAATAATGTCTTGTTATTGTTGTTGTTGTTGTTGTTGTTGTTGTTGTTATAGATGGAAGGAGGTCTCATACTTGTACAACTCCAGTTAATTCCAAAACTCTGTAACAAATATACAACCAAATCAGTTTATATTTTTTTTTTAAACCTAATAATTATACAATTTATAATTTTTACAAAACCTAATACATACACAGGTGGAAATGAAGCCAACTTATAATAATAATAATAATAATAATAATAATAATAATAATAATAATAATAAAAATAATATTAATAATAATAATATAATAATATTAACAATAATAATAATATTAATAATAATAATAATAATATTAATAATAATAATATAATAATATTAACAATAATAATATTAATAATAATAATATCAATAATAATAATAAAAAAAAGAAGATGCATAGAGAAAGATAAAAGGTTAAGACTATGTAACTGCAATACAACATTATTATTATTATTAGGTTTGTTGTTTTGTAATGATAAGAGTCACTTGGTAAACATTCACAATAATCAATAACTTCTCTTTCCATATAACTTTTGTAAGAATTTCTGTGGCAAACTGTATATGGGTTGATTCCACAGTGGTATTGGTTTGTAAGCTTCCCAACCAACCACACTTGTAAGGCTTCGTTATTTTCCAAATGGTGAGTATCCACATTCACAAAATCTATCCAACAGTTAGATAATAATAATCACTGTATAGTTTACTCACCAAATTCATTAAATAATTCACCCACAAGTCATTTATAAGGCTAACATTCTTTCGTTTGCGCTTACAAACCAATACCAACCACTGTGGGATCGACAAAAACAAGACATAAGTTAGGTTAGGTTACGCTAGGTTAGGTTAGGTAATGGTTAGATTAGGTTAGGTAATGGTTATGTTATGTTAGGTAATGGTTAATTGGTGTTTAAGCATTGTAATAAATATTTAGTATTATATTTAGATAATAATAATTGTTACATGGTTGGTGTGTGCGTGTGTGTGTACCAAAGAGAGATAGTGACATATTTACACTACACCACTTTAATAGTAGTAGTAATAGTAGTGGTAGTAGGGTTGAGTAGGAGGTTAGGGATAAGTTTAAACCTCTATGTATTAATTAGATAGAGTTTGACACTTTTAATGGTTTGCCTGTTACCCTGGAAGAGCAGAAGGATGACTTGATTAAGGCACTAATTAGGAGATGAAGGAATTCAAATATCAAGTTAGAAAAAGTGAATGATTTATGGTACAGAATTAAGACAAGTAAATATAGGGAGGAAATTAAACAGATGGAAGTATGTGTTGGCATTAACTCATGAGGGTCTGTCTGCAGGGAGGACTTTTAGGGATAACCAAGACTGATGATAGGGTTAGCAGTTCATTTTATTGGGCAGGAATGTCTAACCAAGTCAAGAGATGGTACTATAGTTGTGACAGGTGTCAGAAGATATTACCTAAGGGTAAAGAGAGCAAGGTACCCCTTGGTTCAGTTCCTCTTAAGAGTGTCCCTTTTCAAAAGATAGCAATAGATCTTGTACACCCTATTAGTCCTCCATCCTCACAGGGCAATAGATGTGTACTGACATTAATTAATTATGTCACAACGTGGACCAAAACAGTAGCTTTATCAGTAATAGAAACTGAAAGAGTGGCTGAAGCTTTACTAGACATTCTTAGCAGTGGGCTTTCCTCAAGAAATATTGAGTGATAGGGATTATCAGTTCACTTCAAACATAATGCAGGAAATATATAGACTCATTAGTGTAAAGCAATGTTTTATGTCTCCTTTTCATCCAATGGCTAATGGTCTTTGTGAAAAACATTACACAGTAAATTGTTTGAGATGCCCATATGTGGATGATTATTATTGACCACAACTGTACAACATAGCAGAAGAATCAGAAGGGACAGAACCAAAAGATAGAGAACATAAGGACATGATGAGATGTTGTGACCTGTTAGAGAATTCACTTAAGGTGACAGAATTTTGTTGGTAGTAAATCTGGACCAACAGAGAGAGAGAGAGAGAGAGAATGGAAGGAAGAAAGGAATGAATGAATGAGAGAGAGAGATTGGAAGGAAGAAAGGAAGGAATGAGAGAGAGAGAATGGAAGAATGAAGGTAAGAGAGAAGGTAAGAGAGAGAGAATGGAAGAATGAAGGTAAGAGAGAGAGAGAATGGAAGAATGAAGGTAAGAGAGAGAGAATGGAAGAATGAAGGTAAGAGAGAGAGAATGGAAGAAAGGAATGAATGAAGGAGAGAGAGAGAAATACAACAATGTAATTCCATACAAACTTACAGTTGTAGTAGTAGTAGTAGTAGTAGTAGTAGTAGTAGTAGTAGTTGATGTTGTAGTAGTAGTAGTAGTAGTTGATGTTGTTGTTGTTGTTGTTGTTGTTGATGGAAGGAAGAACACAGTGGACAACAAACAAACAATGAAGGTTCCTCAGTCTCTTGATACAACTCCACAACTCTGTAACAACAAATTTACAACCTATTTAATTTATGGATGAGCAAAGATATGTGAAGAAATTAATAATAATAATAATAATAATAATAAAAGTAATAATAATAATAATAATAATAAAAGTAATAATAATAATAATAATAATAAAAGTAATAATAATAATAATAATAATAAAAGTAATAATAATAATAATAATGTCTCTATTACAACTCAACTCTACAACTCTCTTATAATAAAATACAACCTATTTTGATGGTAAATTGGAGGGCTAGGCAAATCTTTTAGGGTCAATTCCACACTGGTATTGGTTTGTTAGCATCCCAACCAACCACACTTGTAAGGCTTCATTATTTTCCAAAAGGTGAGTATCCACATTCACAAAATCTATCCAACAGTTAGATAATAATAATAATAATAATAATACCAGTAATAATAATAATAATCACTGTATAGTTTGAAGCAAATCCGAGGAGTT